>JAIUZE010006216.1:0-41012 GCA_022085475.1 Heliosperma pusillum | reverse complement strand
GAATAGCATGCTCTTTCTCGGACTTGAGAAATAAGATATCATTCAATGAATACCACCACACACTTGTCAAGATACTCACTAAATGTGCGGTTCATTTGATCCATAAAGATAGCGGGAGCATTCGTCAATCCAAATGGCATTACTTTGAACACATAATGACCATACCTCGTACTAAAAGCGGTCTTTGGAATATAAACATCTCGAACAGGGATTTGGTGATAACCGGATCTCAAATCAATCTTTGAAAAAGTAGAAGCACCCTTTAATTGATCAAACAAATCTTCAATTCTTGGCAAAGGATACCTATTCTTGATGGTAATCCGATTCAATTCACGATAATCAATACAAAGCCTCATAGAACCATCTTTCTTCTTCACAAAAAGAACGGGAGCACCCCAAGGCGAGGCACTAGGTCGAATAAAACCCTTCTCTATCATATCATCTAACTGCTTCCGTAATTCTTTCAGTTCAGTCGGAGCCATTCGGTAAGGAGCTTTGGCTATGGGTCCCGAACCAGGAACAAGATCAATAGAGAATTCAACATCACGCTCGGGAGGAATCCCGGGGAAATCTTCGGGGAATACATCAACGAATTCTCGCACAATAGGCACATCTTCAATACTTGGCAAAGAGGTATTTGAAGAAGTCACAACTCACAAGAATGCTTGGTGACCTTTTCTAACCATACTTACCAATTTCATAGCGGAAATTAAAGACACACCATTACGGGGATGAGATCCCTTATAGTTTATTCTAACCCCTAAAGGACTCTTTAAGAAAATCTTTTGATCACGACACTCGAACCTAGCATGATACATTGCTAGCCAATCTATACCTAATATTATATCGAACTCTCCTAGAGGGAACTTAAGGAGATTAGCGGGAAAGATAGAACCCGCAATAGATATTGGGACATTAGGATAAAGGGTAGAACAAGAGATAATATCTCCGGAAGGTAAGGATATGGGAGTATCCTCACTAGATGTAGGCTTGATGGATAATTTATTAGCATAAGACGATGACACAAAAGACATAGAAGCACCGGTATCAAATAGAATAAGACACGGTTGCTCTAAGATTGAGAACATACCCGTAATGATCTCGGGATGAGCGTCGGCTTCAGCACGGCTCATGACAAAGATGGAACCCTTAGGTTTAGGAGGAGGAGGGGGCAACTTTCGATCGGGGCAATCCTCGTAACGATGACCACCCTTTTGACAAAAGAAGCACACATAAGGTCGGTTGACACAAGACATACCTGGATGGTATGGTTGTTTACAACGGTTACATTGACGACCTTGAGCTTGAGCTTGAGGAGCATAAGGCCTATGAGCCACATTTGAAGTAGCTATAGGGATAAAAGGAGCAGGATTCCTTGTATTTGCATTGGAAGAAGGATTAAATCTCCTCTTGTTAGCATAAAAGTTAGAAGGAGACGGAATAAATGGTCTCTTCCCAAAAGCACTCGGCCTAGGAGCATAAGAAGGAGAGGGATTATTCGTCAAAGCTTCCTCTCTAATAGCCTTCATAGAATTCTCGGCCCACAAGGCATCATCATAAAGATCTCCAAAGGAATTTGTATTCCTTCTCACTTTACTTTGCATGACGGCACTCAACTTGTTACGATAATAGAATGCTCGGTCTTCATCATCTCGGATAAGCCTCGGCACAAAATGAGCGAGCTTATTAAACTCCGTAGTAAACTCTTGAGCTGATAAGTTGCCTTGTTTAAAGTCAATGAACTCCTTGAGCCTTTGTTGTTTAAGCTCTTTAGGATATAATCTACCCTCCACAAGAGCTTTGAAGCAAGCCCAGTTAAAGTCCTCTTCAAGAATAGCGGTGGCACTTGTGATAGCCCACCAGTTATCAGCTTCCCTCACCAGAAAGTGCTTTGCGATCCTCACCTTGTCCTCCTCTCGGACTTGGTATAGATCGAACTGCTTCTCCATCTCACGGAACCACTCGGATAACTCCGTAGGGTCCGGCTCTCCACCATATGGTACGATCTTACTTCTAGCTATCTGTCTAGCTACCCAGGCGTAGCCACCTTGATGGTTTTCTTCCCTTCTAGGGGGAACTTGGTTAGCTTGAGCTAAAGCTGCATCTTGCTGATTTTTCAGCACTTAAGTGAGAGCTTCCATCATAACGTTTTCAGCTAATCATGGTCTAACCATCTTCATAAGAAACAAAAACAAATTAAGTTACTCCTATCAATTAGCATAAACAAATAGACTACCAAGTAAAGTCCTTAACTTCTACCCAAACTCTCATTTATTATTTCAAGGTCAAGTAGTTTAAGTTATGGTTCACGTGTGTGCGTCGGGAGCGATAAAAAGCTCTGATACCAACTATGACAACCCTCGCGAATGCGGAAATATAAAACATACAAGCATGTGAAATAATATGCGGAAATACGGTATTTTAAAAACTTTTATACATGCAAGATAGATAAAACGAGGAGGGTCAAAATATTACAAACTAAGTACGAAATACAACAAAGAGACGGGGTCTCTCAAAATGTTAGCAAAGAACAAGTGTTTAGCAAAACTAGCTAAAATCGTCTAGAGGGGAAACTTCCAGGGACAACGCCCGCTAGCTCACACCCGAACCCAAAACATCATATCCAAAAAGTCATCCAAAGCAAGCAACCTGTTCATTCATGAAAAACATGAACGCCACAGTCAGTGGGGAGTAACTCCGGGTTCTCCCAGCCATATCACATCAAACGTACATATAAGGTAATACGAAAGTAAAGCATGCATACATATATATATACATGTGAGTTGCGATAAGATTAGATAGGCAATTCTATAGAAAATGATAAGATCATGTGGAAATCAAATCCGTAACCATCATGTTATTCAAAGACTCGGGATAGACACTCTTAGGCAATCGAATACGCTCAATAGGGCTTGCATCTCACCGTTAGCGGTATAAGATTGATAAGATTGAGACTCGACAGACAAACCAGTCAAGTCATGCGATGATTACACAAATCCAACATATTATCCTCCATTCACGAACCAAGACAATGACGGTGTCCAATCATGCAATGACCATGAACAATATCATGAAATCACGCATTCAAAGACGACACAAGACGACAAATCTCACGGTAAATGAAACGCACTAGCATCGTGTACATGGCAAGTATGATTAGAAGGCATCCACGGGATAAAGCATTTCCCGGAACGCATACACGATAAAGCATTTCGCGTATGTAGACTAATTTCCTCCTGGTAGGAACGATAATTAAAAGGCTCCTAATCTAAACCTGGCCAGATTCTCGGAATCACATTTTCCGATTCGACATGCGATAAAGCGTTTCGCATCCAAGACTCGGTCTTACAAAGAAAACGCCGAGTACCCCAAATTCGGTAGATCAATTCACGACAGAGGCGGAAAAGAGCTCAAGCCTCATAACAAGCGGTACGCTACATGCAAATAACACCACCTCGCAAGTACACAACATTTGACGGCCGGGTCGATCAACGCATAGCGTTCAACTCCCAACAACGTCGTCGTATGCCCACTAACACATGCATTTAAGCAGTAGGATACCTCTCCGTTCCGACATTCCAGCCTTACGAACGGGAAGGTAGCCAAGGGAATGAGAATACATAGCACAAGACAAAATCGTGCTCAAACCGTAACATATGTAAAAACCGACTCCAAGTGGGGCATATATGAAAACCGTCACAAAACATGTGATCCAAGCGAAAGGAATATCATATATTCAAAACATTAATATTATAAGTCACTACGTAAAATTATACGATAAACGAAACGATTAGAAATATTATAAATGAAAACCGTAAACAACAATCACAAACAATAGCCAGCAGGTGCCAGCCGGTCAGGCTGACCGGCTGCCGGTCCACCGGCTCAGGCCAAAACTCATGTGAAAACCAACATGAAACATCAGTGTGTCCCAGCCGGTCAGGCTGACCGGCTGCCGGTCAACCGGCTGGGACCAAAGGGTCACTTGAAAATAAAGAAGAAAGAAGGGGGGTCTCAGCCGGTGGTCTGACCGGCTGCCGGTCGACCGGCTGAGCCCAACCTCATATCCAAAATCACGTAAAACTCCAACAATATACAGCAGGTGCCCCAGCCGGTGGTCTGACCGGCTGCCGGTCGACCGGCTGGGGTCCAATTCATACGAAAATCCCATTTTTGCCTAAGGAACCAATTTCAATTATCATCCAATATTATCATAAATCATCAAAACTCATATGAAATCTCAACATACAACATATATCATCATCAACACACTTACCAAGCTCACTAACCATATTCTAAATACGGTTTCTAGCATAGATAACATATAAAACACGTAAATGATACCGAGTAACCCTTCACCGTTACCTTTAAGCGTCTTCACTACTCGTCAAGCTCCTCTTCAATAAGGAAATAGTCTTTGTCGGGATCTTGGAGGTCACCACCTACATATAGATCGTAAAAAGATGAATAAAGTTCATCTTGAGAAAGACGGGAAATTTGAAAAGCGAGAAAGACGATGATTTTAACATCAATACGGATAGAGGAAGGTTAGGGAAGAAGAATAAGACGAACTTACGTAAATTCTATCAAGTAACGAAGAAGATACGACAATTCTAAGATCGATATTCAAAGAGGGAAAGTTTCTTAAGGTAGAAGAAAGGGTTTTGTGTTTGATTTTGTGTTGAATGAAAAATTAGGTTAAGGGAAGGAGTAGTGTGAGTTGTGTAGGAAAAGTCAAAGACGGTTTCCAAAGTCAAGAAAGTCAAACTCGACTCAAAAGTCAAGAAAAGTCAAACTCGACTCAAAAGTCAAGAAAAGTCAAACTCGACTCAAAAGTCAAGAAAAGTCAAACTCGACTTAAGACGGGATTTTCATGAAATCTCTCGGAAATTCCAAATACGAACTCGGAAATTCTAAATTTGACTCGGAACTTAAAATTCTAATTTAAAACTTAAATTTACTGAAAAGCTTTCGTAAAATATTTCTACTAGAAAAATAGGGTACATTTGCGGGTGTTATAATCACCCATCCTTTTAAAAAGTTTCGTCCTCGAAACTTGAGAGTAGAAAACAAAAGTATCAAAGATAAAAATCGGTTTACACAATTAATACGAAAACTTTTATAAGGGCGAAATATTTATGAAACGAAGTTCATCTAGAAAACGGTTTAAAGAAAAATTTTCATAAGTGCGAAACTTTACTTACGGATCTCAAAAATGCTCGTCGCAAACGAGAACTTTAATTATCCAAACAAATCATTGTCGAAATAGTGAAGTTGAAATTCAAAACAACGTTAGTAAGTGCAGGACTAGTTATCAGACGTCTCCAATAACAAGTGCAAACATCCAACCAAACGCAAAATCCAAATATAAAAGCAAAAGAAATCCATTTTCTCCAAAAAGAGAGTACACAAACCATCTTTAAACTTCTTTGAAACGTTAAATTAGAAATATAATATGGAAATTTGAAAGTTTTCTCAAAGATAAAATCAAAATAAGAAGACATTACACGAACGCAAAGCGACTCGAACATCGAAATCACAAATCGAGATACTAAGAGATACGACCAAACGAGTAAAATGGACTAAAAAGGGGAAGGATTAAAGAGTAGCGGATTGAGTAAAGATCAATTTGAGGGAAAAGAGAGGAATGAACCACAATACTATCTTCCATCTATGAAAATTCAAATGTCGATCGCAACTTGACAACACTAACTGCACCAGTAATCTAGTCCTCAAGAGAGTGCAATATATCCTCAACATTTTCCATCATCAGATTCCTACCAAAATATTTCATAAACATGACACTTCGAGTAACAACTCCCAATTATTCAAATTCAATTAGAATCCTCTAAGGTCCATTGGCACGGTAGACTCCATAACTAACAACCCACGTGAAAATTTCATTACGTACTCTAATCTTTTAGCTCCGCCAAAACTCTGCTTAGAAACTACCAACAAAATATTTATATCTGGAGAGACATGATCGCTAACAACCACAAGGTAAAAGAGACTTATCATGAAATCCTTTGATTCAAATTATTCCAAAACTCATTATCCTAAATCATTAACAACGAACCTTCTCCTCTTCAAAAGTCGAATCACTAAACCTCAAAAGAGATTAGTCTCACAATCTCATTTCACTTAACTTTTGCCATTCATAGAGCAATGTGACCGTACATCAATTTATTTAGTTCTTCCAAACTCTCAATACAACGATTTTCGCTTATGACAATATTCCACAAGTTGTGTCATCCAATCCAAATTCCACAAAGTATCTATTCCCACTAGGGTCCAACACATAAGGACAATAAATTCTTAAGTAATCTTTAAAGCAACCACTAATATCCTTAACAACAACAATTATCATTACGATCTATTCGATCCTCAAGGTGATATTACAATATCAAGATTCAAAGTCTAAAAATCACCAAGAGAGGTTCAGCCTATTTATCCTCAATTCCTTATAGTCAATAAAACATGAATCTAACTCCATAGGGTGGGTAGGTACCATATTTAGTACATCATCAAAACACAATCACTAACTCCTTACATTAGCTAAAGAGAAAACTACCTCACAAGAGATTAGGAATAAATGAACATGATACTATGAACGTTAGGAGGCATCATACAAGAACTACGATCCGATGGAAAAGATGAAGGCGGAAAAGGAAAACGAAATTGATCTAAGGATGTGAACCTACCAATCACGATCTCCGGGGGGGCATCGACTTCGGCTTGACGGAGTACGTAAAGGTGAGCACGATCATATTCTTTGTCATCCAAATATCTTGTTCCCCCAATTGATGAACAACCCTCATCATCATGCATTTGGAAAAACTCGGGTAAACTTGTCTCAAGTTCATCCGCTTTATCAACACTCAAGTTTTTTGCTTTGGTTTCAATATGTTTTTCAAAGTAAAGAGAGCAAAAATTTGCAATCTCTTCCGTTAAATACGCATTACATATTGAACCTTCAACCCGAGCTTTGTTACCAATTTTCTTCTTCACGTGATTAAGAAACCTATTCAATAATTGATGGGATTAATAGTTGTTAAGACTAGTGTAAAAATATTAAATCAATTAAAGAGATAGTACGATAATAATTATAATTTAATTACTACTTAGTGATCTTACCTTTCAAATGGATACATCCACCTATATTGGACGGGGCCTCCAACTTTGGCTTCGTAAGGCAAATGTATCGGTACATGCTCCATGGAATTAAAAAATGATGGAGGAAATATCATCTCGAACTTACACAATATCTCTGGTATTTGCTCCTCAAGACGAATCATGTCATCAACACATATTGAAGACGAACATAAATCTCGAAAAAATTGACTTATCTCAACAATTGCATTCCACACAGGAGTGGGGAGGAGATGTCTCAAAGATACAGGTAATAATCGTTCCATGAAGATATGACAATCATGACTTTTCAAGCCTTGCAACTTTAGCTCCTTCATATCAACACATCGACTAAAATCGGATGCATATCCGTCAGGAAATTTTAACTTTCTTAACCACTCACATAAGACCTTCCTTTGAGCTTTGTCAAGTGTAAAAATAGATTTTGGCAAAGACTCATCGCTACGAATGTGAAGATTGGGACGATGGCAAATTGTCTTCAAATCTTCTCTTGATTTAACAGTATCACAAGTCTTTCCCTTTACATCCATAATCGTGTGAATCAGTTGCTCAAAGAAGTTCTTTTCTATATGCATTACATCCAAATTGTGCCTAATTAACATCGTTTTCCAATAAGGAAGATCCCAAAAAATGCTTCTTTTAAACCAACCAATTTTCTTCTTTTTCAGCACCTCCGTCTCTGCTTTAGTACAATCAATAGTACGTGACAAATCACAAACCATATCCCACACCTTATCCCCCGGAAGTCGATCTACAGCATGATTGCGCTCCACTTTACCTTTTCTGAAAGCTTTTTTGTTGCTCCTAAAGGCATGCCCCTCCGGTAAGAATTGTCTATGACAATCAAACCAACTCACTTTATGGGAACAAGGAAGCGAAAATGCTTTGCTTTGGTACATGCAACAAGGACATGCCTTTTTTCCCGCGGTAGACCATCCAGATAGCATACCGTAGGCGGGAAAATCATTAATGGTCCACAACAATGAAGCTCTTAGTTGAAAATTTTGCTTTAAAGACACATCATATGTTTGCACACCTACCTCCCACAATTGTTTCAATTCTTCCACCAAAGGTTGCAAATAAACATCTAAGGCGGTTTTTGGATTATCAGGGCCAGGAATAATTAGTGACAAGAAGATGAATTGTTTTTTCATACATAACCAAGGTGGTAAGTTGTATGGAGTGACCATTACGGGCCAAGAAGAGTACTTTCTACCAAACTGGCCAAATGGAGCAAAACCATCCGTACAAAGGCCAAGTCGCACATTACGGGGTTCCTCAGCAAAGTCGGGGTAAAGCATATCAAACCGCTTCCATTCCTCTCCATCACTCGGATGACACATCTTTCCCGGAGTACGGGGATTTTCCTTGTGCCATCTCATTTGCTCGGCAATGTTTTTGGTAGCAAACATTCTTTGAAGTCTAGGAGCTAGAGGAAAGTAAGTTACGGGATTTTCGGGTATTGGTTTCTTACTCTTTTCACCTCTCTTTTTTTCATTCTTTCCCTTTTTACCTTTCAAGACAATACTTCCCTCAATTGTCTTATATCTAGCCTTTTCACATTTACTACACTTGTCAAGTAAAGCATCATCCTTCCAAAAGAGCATACATCCATCGGGACATGCATCAATCTTGTAATGCGGAAGTTCTAGACCTTTCACTACTTTTTTGGTATTGTAGAATGATCGGGTCATGACATTATTATCGGGGATAACATCCTCAATCAAAGAAGCAATGCCATCAACACAAGTAAATGGCAAATTGTACTCACATTTCAAAGTTACTATCCTAGAGGCGGCTTCTAACAATGACATTTTGCTCCCTTCATATAATGGTTTTTCACTCGCCTTTAACATATCAAAAAAGGCTTTTGCTTGTGGGTGTGGTTCTTCTTCACTCATTGGTATATGATCATTATTGAAAATATTAGACTCAAATGCATCAACTACCATATCTCTATATGGGTTCTCATTTTGTGGGATTTGAGATTGTTCGGGAAGTGAAAAATATGATTCTCCATGAGAAATCCAATTGTAGTAGTTTGGACAAAACCCGTTTGTATAAAGATGTTCTTGAACCTCAATGTCATGTAGATATCTCATGTTTTTGCATTTAATACAAGGACACCTAAGTTTCTTTGCTACTAAATCATACTCGTCTTGTTGTCTAGCAAATTCAATAAACTCGGCAACCCCCTTTATAAATCTAGCGGTAGGACGTCTTTTCTTATCAAGTCTATCTTCGTACATCCATGTACGTTCCAACCTCTTCATTTTAATCTAAACATTAACCCACACAACAATAATTACAACAATATTGATTATCAATTATTACTAACTCTAGGAACATATCTATTATCAATAATAAACCAAACAATAATATTGTCAACATGGATACTAACTATACTAAAATTAACATATCACTAATTAAACTACTATCATTCTAATTAATAACATTATCAACATGGATACTAAACAACTATCAAACTAATACATACACACTTTAATTATAAAATCCTAACATTCTACTCCCTCCATCACAATTATTTATTTGCCTTTTGATTAAAACAACCATAAAAAATAATTTAAAGGGCAAACAAATGAATAAGACGGAGGGAGTACTAACTTTCTACCATCAATAATACTCCCATTTATACTAATTTAGTCAATCAACAATCCTAACATCATCAAAAACACCAATACATTGTCAATTACAACCTCGATTAACATAATGTTAACAATTTCACAAAACCCCCAATTTATATAAACCCTAACCATCAACCTACACAAACCCTAACTAACTAACCATTAGAACTTTGTAAGCATCACAAATTATACATAAACATCATAATACTAATTAAAATCATAAAATAAACAAACAAACAAGCTAAGGAATTAGATTTAGGAGAGCAAAATCGCACCTAATTAAGGAAAAGTGACGGAAATAGAATAAGAGTCGGAGTTTGTTGGTGAGGACGGTGGTGATATCGGTGGAGCTAGTGTCGTAGTGGTGGTCGGAGAGGTGGTTAAGGGAATGGAGTAGTAGTGGTGGCGATTTTGTAGAGGGAATAGGGGTTTCGGGTGTTTTGAAGAAATTTGGGGAAGTATAGAGTGGCGGATTAGTTTCGCGATTCTGGAATAATACACAAATTGGCGACTGAAAAGGTAGTCGCCAATTTGGCGACTGATTTCAGTCGCCAAATGGCTTATCAGTCGCCAATTTGGCGACTGAAATCAGTCGCCCGAGTTTTTTTAATTAAAATCTGAGGATTGTTTCAGTCGCCAAATTGGCGACTGATCTCAGTCGCCTTATTCTATTTTCAGTCGCTAAATTGGCGACTACTTGTATCAGTCGCCTTATAACAGTCGCCTGAAACAAGTTTTCTTGTAGTGTGAACTATTACACCCCTTCTCAAAATACTATACACTTTAAATTAACTACGAATATAATCAACTAATGCACCCCTCCCACCTAATGAAATAGGTGGCAGGGCTACCTGTTTAGCCGGTTATAACCTCCTTTAATTATTTTTTTTGGTTTTATAAACACACTTTATCTCTCTACTACCTATCCCCAGATCATCTATTACCCTTTAAAAAAAGATTGATCATCAAATCAAAGAGTCAATAGATCAACAAACCCAAAAAATTAATCAAAGCCATATCTCTAACAATATCTCGTGTAAGTCAATCAAACAAGGATCTTTTGAATTGATTTGGGGCTAGAATGTGGCGTTTTTCCAGGGAGTCGCGTGGTGGTTTAATAGCATGGTTTTTGTTGGGAGACGAATTTTGTATGCTGATTATATTTGTACTATGCGGAAATAGAGAAGCATGTAGTGTTTATGGTGGATAATTGTGTGGTTCTTGTGTAGGAGGCTCAAGTTGGTGTTCATGGTGGTTGCTCCTGTAAATGATGAAAGTATAAATTATTATCTCTACACATTCAATTCATAGATCACTTTTCTGGAAAACTCAATTCTACCCTCCCAAATCTCAATTCCTAGACAATGGTGATTTTTAGATGAAGGTGTTGTAAAGATCTTTTTGGATTTTTTTTCTTTTTGGGGATCGAATTTTGGGTATCATTGGATCAATTGCAATTGTAAAATTAAAGAGAGTAATGAAATTTTGATGTTGAAACTACCAAGGGAGAAGTATGAGCAACGTTTTTGCAGGAGAATATGAAATTATGATTTTGGCAATGATTTAGGATTGAAGTTTAGCTGCTTCCCATACTTTTTTATGTCATACAATTATACCCTGGGTTGCACGAAAACGGACACGGACACGGACACGGACACGGACACGGGACACGACACTTCAAAATTTTTAGGACACGGACACGGCAAAAAAAAATCAATATACATATTAAAATAAAAGGAATTTGAAGAACATTATAACCATCATCTAAATTTTGATCAATTAAATGCCACAAAGTCGGAAATGACCAATATTAATATCTTATACGTTAAAATCAAACATGTCTTACAAACTACAAAGTTTCAAATTACAAATCCAAAATTAAAATGAACAAAGTCTTACAAAATAAATAAAAAGCAAATTCACAAATAACATATTCTCGAAGTATACAACGAACATATTCTCGAACATGGTTTGATTAGTATGATTACTAGTCCACAACTAACATATTTAAAGTCATTATATTCTCGAAGTATACTCAGCACAAATCACAATTCACAAACACAAATGCCATTTTTGCACAAACACAGCCAAAATGACAAATTCACACATTCACAAATTCACAACTGCCATTTATGCCAAATTCACACAAATTCATACAAATTCACAAATTCACACAAATTCACAAAGCACAAATCAGCATATTGGAGCACAAATTACAAATCCATTATTTTATTATTAACTCAACATATTCACAATATTTCCAATACTAACTCTAACATGTTACTCTACCTTGATTATCTATGAGTATAACTAATTAGGGAAATCAGAAATTATAGAAATCAGAAATTAGGGAGGAGGAGGAGGAGGCGGCGGCGGAGACGGCGGTGAGGAGGAGTCCAGGAGACTGGAAACGACGGCGGCGAGGAGGAGACTGGTGGCGACGTCGGCGAGGAGGAGCTGGCGGGCGACGGGAAAGGGGGTTTGTTTTGAAAGAAAGTGGTGAGTGACTGCCTGGTGAGTTTTTCAAATAATATTAGGGATTGATTGTTTCATTAGCATAAATGCCGTGTCCAAACAAATACGGGCCGTGTCCAATTTTTTTGGACCGTGTCCGACACACCTTTTTTAAAAAAAAAACCAAGGACACGGTTTTTGAGGTGTCAGACACGTTTGGAGGCGTGTCCTAGGCGTGTCCGTGTCCGACACGGTGTCGGACACGCGGAGGGCCAAATTGAGCCGTGTCCGTGCAACCCAGATTATACCCAACAAGTGGGGTTATAATTGAAGGGTCTAACTCAAGCTTTGGTGAGAGAAAAGATAAAGAATTTATAAAACCAAAAATTATTTGCAGCTATCCTCTCAAAATATAAGGGGAAGAAGATGAAGTTTGAAAAAAGTGGGCCCTAATAAATACATTACCTGCTGCAGCAGGTAGAAAATGGAGTAATTCTAATAGATGGGAGATGGTGTATTAGTTAATAGTATTCGTAGTTAATTTAAAGTATAGAGTATTATGAGAAGGGCTGTAATAATTTAGAGTATTCTCATTAAATAACCCTAAATTAAACCATCGTCAAAACATTTCAAAAAAAAATCATGGCAAATTGTAGCAGCATAAACACAGACATAAACCCTACTAAAACCCTACACAAATCAAATTGTTCATCCTCATTCAATTTCCCAAATCCCTTAAAAACCCATCATTTGAATATCAAACCTAAATCTGGGTTCAACTTAAAAATCCAATTCCCAGTAATTTATGCTTCTTCAACCCACAAAATTGATGTTATGAACAAAGGTCATGGGAATGAAGATATTGTTAAGGCAATTAAAGGCTCTTTTTCTAATTGTCTTTCTGAAACTTATCTTCACCAAACTGTTCCTGGTCTTAAGTCTAAAATCCGAGGCAAGGTATCAATTTCTATACATTTTTGGTAATTATGTTGGTGAATTTGTGTTTTAACTACATTGGATGAATCATTTATAGATAAAGTTTTAATTTTGTTGGTTTTTGAATCCGAAATTTTGTGTCTTCTAGTTACGAATTCATGGGTTTGTTGAATTTTTTATTTTTGTTTTGATTTGGGATTTCTTGTTTATGTGCAACCAGTTACGAGTACTAGTTCTGCTGTGTTTTTTTTCTCTTAAAAGCTCTCAATCCCGACTTCCAGTTTATTTATACTTTCTCCATTTCTAACCATTTCTTTACATTTGCATATTGGGCACTATTCATAAGTGAGAAGAATCTTCGATACAAATTCTACTATATAGCATAAAAGATAGTCATGTGAGATCCTGGTTAAATTGTCTTACCGAGTACATTGTGAATATCAAATCTTTAAGAAAAGAAAAAGAGCATTGATATACGGGTATAGAGCAAATGTATAGAATTGAACGAAATACGTGAAGTAGATTTTATAGGACTTGCTTGGATTGAGGGTAGTTTCCATGGGGTAATGAAAGTCAAAGCAAATGATAAAGGAGGAAAAATGATGATGATGAAGGGAGGATATAGGTGTGGTGGATAAACTATTACTTACATACGAGGGTAATGCATTACGGAGTACTATTTTTATTTCGTGTAACAATTACTCTTAATCTAAGCGAGCCCTAAAGTGTACGGAGTGTGTGACAATGGAGACAGGGACCTGAGTGGTCTACTTATCACTGATAAGATTTGAGTTTTTGCAGGTGCGGGACATATATGATGGGGGAGATTACCTTGTTTTAGTTACTACAGATCGGCAAAGTGCATTTGATAGAGTTTTAGCTTCTATTCCTTTTAAAGGGCAGGTATTTATCATTTTTTTTTCCGAATGGCCGAGTTGATATGCTGACTAAGGTGTGTCAGCCAGTTTAACATTAAGGTGTATGTGCATACTTCAGGTTTTGAATGAGACAAGTTTATGGTGGTTTGATCAAACTCGCCACATTACTCCAAATGCCGTATTGTCAGCTCCTGATAAAAATGTAACAATTGCCAAGAAATGTACCATTTTTCCTGTTGAGTTTGTTGGTAAGTTACTCAAATATCCAATTAATTATTCATTTTTCTTTCTGCCTAACTAGTCTCATGATGACTATATGCAAATATGCGTGGGGGTCATCAATTTCAGGTTTTGAAGATGAGCACATCATCTTAACTTTTAAATTTTTTTTGTATCTCGATGATAGTCAGGGGATTTGTGACTGGGAGTACTGATACATCACTGTGGACGGTCTACAAGAATGGAGTTCGAAATTATTGTGGCAACGTTATTCCAGATGGTGAGCTTGCGAACCCTTTTCATCCTTAGACTATATATTGTGATAATCTTGTATATTCCTTGATCTTATATTTTGATTTAATGATAGGTTTGGTAAAAAATCAAAGGCTTGAGAAAAATATACTCACACCAACAACTAAAGCAGCAGATCATGACGTGCCTGTTACACCTGATGAGGCAATTCTTATTTTAGATTTTAATAGTTTTGGCATATATGTTATGTGCATCTACCAGACTACCACGATGATCTTTTTTCATTGTGACGTTAGGATATCGTGAGTATAATCCAGGATTCGACACCCTTATCTCTACAATTGATGGCCATTTACTTTCTCTTTTGTCATTTTTGTGTCAATTTTCTTCTACTTTTTAAATGTTTAACATCTAAAATGATCATCTCTGAGTGTTTTGTAGCTCACTTTGGTGACCTAAAGTGTCTTAATCAGACAATTTTTAAATGGTTATATTGTGAACATGGTTAGCTTATACAACCTATACCTTTTCTTCCAGCTGCTATGGTTTAACGTTTGTGAAACGATGAAATATTTTTCAACTAGTAAATTCTATTATATTTGTTATGTTTCTGGCTGTCATTGGGATTGCTCATTTACTTTTCAATGCTGACATTCTGGAGTTGCAGATAGTGGAGCAAGGACTAATGACTAAAGCTGATTATGATGAAGTTAGCAGCAAAGCCTTGAGTTTGTTTGAGTATGGACAGGTTCATCTACTTTCATACTTTTCTTGACAACCTGCTTGTTGATAGTTATCTAGCTACTATATCCTCTCAAATGACCTAGCCCAGATCCAGCCTAGAAAGAGCATCCCGTAGTAAACATGTACCCTAATTGACCTGCTCAAAAATGACCTGATTGGCCCAATTCATAACCATTCGTCCAAAACGACCCAGATTGACCTATCTTGAAATGAGTCTGTAACAGTGTAAATGTTCGGACACAATTGATCCTTTAGCATGTCTCTACTAGCTATCCCCTGCATCTACCCTGCTGGTCCACCCCCGAAATTGGAAAGGAAAAGGAGGTTTATCGTGCTGCTGCCTATTTTGCATAAGCAGTTGAAGGATTTGATGTTGTACTATCTATTATGATGATATATTCTCATCTAGACTTTTTGATTAGATAATTGATTGGTGCAACCAATTTTCCTGAATTTGTCATCCATATTATTTCAGCGCGTGGCTTGGGAACATGGTCTGATTTTAGTGGATACTAAATATGAATTTGGGAAGACAAGTGATGGCACAATTGTTTTAGTTGACGAGGTCAGTGATTATTATGGCTTTCTTGGCCCTTCCTCCCTCCCCTAAACACAGGGAGTAGCAGGAACTCAGAAAGACATTTAATTTCTATTTTTTTTACTTCATTTTAGGTTCACACACCTGACTCCAGCAGATACTGGATTGCACATTCTTATGAGGAGCGGTTTCAGAAGGGTCTAGAACCTGAAAATGTCGATAAGGTATTAAATATAGCTGCTACCTTTGTAAGATTTTTTTAGTTAATGATGTTCATCATGGGAATTTGTCTCGCTGTTTCTTTTCTCTGATGAATATTAGTGATCTTGTTGCGTTTATCGTGACCTAAAACTCTGAAAGTGTTATATATTGATTTTGTGAATTGCATTTTTTTTGTAGGAATTCTTGAGGTTGTGGTTTAAAGATCATTGTAATCCATATGAAGATGAGGTGAGTTGTAGTTATACTTGACTACTTGTTGCAAGTTGCTTTCCTGTGTTTAGTCCATTGCAAGGGAACTTTACATCTGCAATTCTTCAAATTCACTGTTAGGTTCTTCCTGATGCTCCCGAAGAACTTGTTTGCGAGCTTGCTTGGCGGTATGATTCTGGCATATTTGTATTTTGTTTAAAGAAAAATTTGGGCATTCAGTTGTATGATTTTATTATCTTTCTAAACTTTCTGAAGTCTGAATTTTTTCGGTTTCTTTTAGACTAGTCAGAGTTCGTTTAAAATATGATAATAAACGGCTGCATAACAAATCATGACTGCAATTACGTTGGTGTTTGGATGCAGGTATATCTTTCTTTATGAGACAATAACTGGTGGCAAGTTTGATCTTCCAGATACTGCTGTAAGTTAATGTTTGTATATTCTTATTCTTAAGGTAGTCTAAGCTGTAGTGGTAAAGTAATTGTAGGTTACTGGTTAGTCAGCTACGTGTCTTGCTTTACTGGTAAAGTCGTTGAGGGTTACTGTTTACTACTCATGATCTGGGTTTCGAGACCCACCAACATGATATACTGCCCTCATGGCCATGGGCAGATCCTTGTACAACCTGGGATCGCTGGACTCTGCGAGACAAATGTTTTTGGTCAATTTATTGAATTCTTATGATGAAGCAACATTCAGTGTCTACTATTTTTATCCAGTAAACAAGCTCTTTAAGATGTGCTATTGCTCCTGGCTGCCTTTACTCAAGCACAAGGCTTTCTTAAGTTAGTATGTCATCATTTTACGGTTACTTTGTGACAGCAATTGATGTGCCTCTTCTACAGGTGCCAATTCATGACAGGATCTCTCGAAATGTTTCCTTGGCATTGGCATCAATAAGGTGAACTTGGAAAACTAAGGATCAATCAAGCTAGTTGACATACAAGAGTGAGGATGTTCAGTGATTATGCATTATCATGAGGGCGGTTATGAAAATGACAGTTCTACATGGGACTATGTACTTTGAGTTTTTGACTTGTATACTTGCAATTTTTGTTTTCTTTCACGCCATAAGATTTGCGGCGTGGTGGTTAACAGGGAGGTATCAGGTACGTCATCTCCTTGGCTTGATTCCCCTCCCTTTATGTACTTTTCTTTTTAGGCATAAAACGGTGCCAAAATGTCATTTTAATGCCTGATTTCTATACTTACCTCCTGAGTATTATGATTTAATAACTTTAACAAGTAAGCTAGTTGACGTTTATCCTTTCTTACTCTGTACTAGCTTTAGGAATCATTATAGTTGGAACGGTATTTGTTCCCATGGATCAAATTTGTACTCAGTGTGAGATTGTATCGAATTATCGATGATGTCTACTTTGTCACAAGGTTGAACAACTTGAATTGTGCAATATCATGTAATCTACGGCCAAAAGACCCCATAGAAACTAGAAAGTAGGTTCTTGAAATGTAGTTTTTAATAAAATATAATTATAATGTATGAGCTTCAACAATCACCTTAAGGTTTTGGTTGAGATGATTTATCTATCTTGGTATCAGAGCCACTCGGTCACGAGTTCAAACCCTGACAGTCCCAAATATCTCACAAACTCACCAAGTGGAAAAACCCAGCACATGGAATTGGGGGTCCTAATTCCTAAGCAAACAATTTGTGTTACTCCCTAGAAATGGAGAGAATAAGAGGTATGCCATGAACATAAACACCAGTTATGATTGACAAAATTGGTACGACTAACTACTCGCTTATGAGTTACACGGGCGAATCTAGATAAATATTTATGGTGCAAGATTCTTAAGCTAATTCTCTAGTCATTAGCAACATTGTAGTACGATTTTTTAGCTTTTTTTTAACAACCGCCTTATAAATTTGATTCATTTGTGGTTCTTTTTTTTGGGTGAAATATGTTGACAAAGTTTACACAAATGAACTAGATAATTTTCATATTATCAAAATGAAAATATAATGCGAGTAGATATATAACATAAATTGACACTTTGGTGCTCAACGACATAAATAAGGATTTGCAAGAGTTTTTATTTGACTTTGGGAATTGTATCGAAGGTGAATGTAGGGGCAATCTTTGGTCCTCGTCGAGATCTCCCCAGCAATAAGCCATCATTACTTGCTTGAATTCCTTCTTGGTTTTGTCTCGTTGATTTTTGTCTTTGATTTTCTTCCATGTGGGGCAATCTTTGATCATATGATCATTATCCCCACATTTGAAGCAACCGCGACTTGAAAGAGACCCTTTTGACTCAATTGGCTTCTTGTAAGATTTGTTGGTGTTGTTAAAACGTTTTTCCTTGTGGTTTATTAAAAAACTTTTTCTTAAAACGTCTAGCAAATAACACTGTTTCATCCTCAAGATCCGAATCTTGTCTTTCACTAGATTCGGCTTGTAAAGCCACTTTTTTGCTATTACTATCATTTGCCTCATCTTCATCAAGAGTGATCTCGTGAGCCATTAAGGTTCCAAGTAGCTCTTGATAAGATAGGTCAGATAGGTCTTTACATTCCTCAATTACCGTCACCTTAGGTCTCCATCGTTTAGATAGACGTCTAAGGATCTTCCTGGCAATTTCCTCGGAGTCAAAAGTTTTTCCAAGATTTTTCAATTCATTAATGATACTAGAGAAGCGAGTGGACATGCTGTCAAGCGATTCATTGTGTTTCATAGAGAACAATTCGTATTTTCGCCTAAGTAGTGCGATTCGTTGCTTTTTGACAACAGTTGTCCCCTCATATGCTAACTCTAGACCATCCCATATTTCCTTGGCAGTAGAACTAGATGAGAAACGGTCAAATTCAGTATAAGTCATGCCGTTTTGCAACAGACTAATAGCTTTTGAATTTTTCTCAGCTTTCTTATAATCTGCCTCAACATAGTCATCTTCTTTCTTTTCGATGCGAGTGCCATTAACAGATCCAAGCATGATCTTATTAGGGCCATTCTTAATGATTAGCCAACACTCCCAATCGTTACCCTTTATGAAATGGGTCATCATATTTTTCCATAAACTGTAATTCTTCCCATCGAATACGGGACACTTCAGATGTTTGGAATCCATTAAAATAAAATAAATGCAGCGGAAAATAAATAAAAATAAAAGATAAATGGATCAGACTTCTTGCTGTAAGGCAATCAAGAGCACGAGGCTCTGATACCAATTGTAGAGTCTATTGATCGAATACGAAAGAGGGGGGGTGAATTGAAAGTGGGGGGGGGGGGTGAATTGAGTATTAAAAACTAGCCTCACTTTTTCGATTTATATAATGTGTAATTAATTATTTGATCTTATGAATTAAAATCAACTAATTAGTTAATCAAAGTAAGCGCGAATAACGAAATAACGAAAAGTAAAGAGAGTAGAGAGAGGCACACGACTTTTGAAGTGGTTCAGTTTCACACGTTGAAACCTACGTCCACTATTCTCGATTAATAATTTTTAGTACCTTTCTACGGATTACAAAAATTACCAACCCACTCGTATAATCAACACTATGATTATAACTCAAGGTGAGTAACGCTAAATACTCTATACTATCTTACGCTAATAAGAAAGTACAATATAACTCACACAAATTCTCGTTAAAGAATTGTAAGCTTATAATGATGTACTATTATCCAATAACGTATTTCACTCAAGCGATTGATAATAATTGATGCACGACTCTTTTAAAAACAAATTCTAAAAATAATAAATATTTGCTCAAAGGTTTGCTTTAAAACGATTTTGGAAAATCAATACAATAAGTATATGTAGCCGTGTGATTGTTGTGTATTTCGTGTCTATTACAATTTGTATGTGAATTAGTATTTATAGTAGAAGAATTATAGTAGATCTAAAACCCTAGTATAATATTTAATAAGGATACTTATCTTATCATAAAATAATATTTGCTTATCTTTTAGAAATATATTTATCTCAAAATATTATTTGGTTTATCTTATAGAAATATATTTATCTTTATATCTCAAAATATTGTTGTAAAGATATAGTAGAATCCTAGATTAGGTAAACTAAGGAAACAACCTAGATGGCCGAAATCTCCTAGATCACGAAACCCTAGGAGGCACACATCCTTAGGTGGCACAAACACTAGTTTACACGAAACCCTAGTTGGCTCAAACACTAGGTGGGCTAATTAGGTTAACAGCAAATTGAGATAGAATATATTAGAAAACCTAGGTAGCATGACAACCCATAAGTTGCATTACTAACCAATAGAATCTCATAAATATATTCTCAAATAAAACTTTTGATAAATATAAAAATACTCTTTCACTTTTGAAAATATTTCAAAACATTTTATTTCCAAAATCATGTATCAATATTTTATCATCCAAAGTCATAGACTAAAGCTATAACTTTTGAACATAAAATCTCTCGAATGGAATAGTTACCAATGACGACCTATACTATCTAATCTTCACAAAGATCTTCAGTATACGGATCATCTCTTCATCTTGATCACAAAGACCCTCCATCTTGAGTCTCGTGTTGTTTTATGTAGATCTTGATTGAAGCGATTTTCTTTAAAGTTATGCGTGGTTAGCTATAACTTTCATGTTCACTTCCAAAGTTATTCCTGAAGTTGTTATAACTTTGTCTCACAGACTTTATCAAAGTTATGCCTAACTTTGATCTTTCTTCTCATAATTGTTGCTAGCTATAATAAGACTAAAGCACACAATTACACGCATATGATATATCGAGTAAAACATATTATCACGTAAACACATGTCATTATCAAAACTATAAAATTGGTCCAACAACTCTCGTATTATAACGTTTTTTAAAATTACTCTCTGAATTTATTCCGATTGTGACATATCCAATATATATATTAAAAAAGTTAAAATCATTTATACAAATGGAAAATAAGTTCAAAAACATACATAATAAGTCACTAAAGAGTGATTTAGAAATAATTTTTTTATCATAGTGTATTTTAAGTGAAGACGATTTAAAAAAAAGTAATTTCTAATCTACTGTCTTCTAAAGTGATTTATAGAAATGTCTTTGAATTATTATAATCTCTAACTTACTTTTCTTTAAATATTTTGCATTTTAAACATATTTTTTTCTTTTCTTTATTTATCTGTTGGAAATCATTTTTTACTTTCATTTTTCAACGTATTTATTCTATTTAATTATTAATCTAATTGTATTTCCCTTTTTATTTCTAAACTGTTATCCAAATATAATTTTTCACCAAATAAATTATATATCTCAAATTCATTTTTCAGTATTGATATTTTACAAACAAATTTATAAATGAATTTTTGAATAAAACATTTCAGGATCTATTAGTTTTAAACTTCTCAATTACAGATATTACATAACTTATTTATTTAATTTAACATGGTATGTTTTTAAAATATGATAAAGTCTTTAAAGGTTTTTTTTCAAGATTATAAAATTTTAACTAAATTTAATAAAATAAATTAAGTGAAATTTACGGCTTTAATAAACATAATTATATATTCAGATGAATTTATTATAATATCCATGTTAAAAACCATTAAATAAAAATTTGATTTGTAACGAATAAAAAATTTAGGCGATAAATATTTTTATTAATTGTATGTAATTTTAGAAAAGTTTCAATATCTTATTAAACTAAACTAAAGAAAACCAAATATTTATTCAATAATCAAATTATTTTCAAAATTTTATATCTTTTTTTTTTTATATTATCTAAATTTGTATAAATTTCATTCAACATTAGTAATTGTTTTTTGGAAAAATTACAAATAACCACTATGTATTTCCATATTTTTACAAATAACCACTATGTATTTACGTTTTTACAAATAACCCCCTAATTTTTCCGTATACTCCCCATTCACCACCGTATATTCATATTAAAACACGTTTTTCATATTTCCCGACTCGTTAATGAAAAATTTACACAAAATACCCATAATACCCTCCCCTTTACCCAGTAAACCAAACCCCAATATTACGCATTCCCCTTTGCACATAATTCCACCCACAACATTTTATAAACCCTAAATCAAGAATCAGAATTCCTTAATTCCCAAATTCGTTCATCGTTCACTAGTGATTTGATATCAAATAAAATATCATACACAGATTCAAATGGATGTGATTTCATCAAAAGGTTATGATATTCAAGTGCTTTGACTCTATTTATGTTGATATACTACTTGAGTATATGTAATATTGCATTTGGGGGTAAAGTCTCTTATCCTCTCTAAGTCGTGCTTTTCTTTCTCATTGAAAGTTTCGGTTATACATACAAAAAATAAAAGCTGGAAATTTGACCAGGAAGGCACGAAATTATGTACATCTAGTAGCCCTTGAGATTTCGTTCCCTTTTTCATATCTGGAAAAAAATTGAATAATTAGGGGAATTTTGTGAATTTAGGGTTCAAGTTTGATGAACTGATTTGAATTTAGAGTGACATAGGATGTGTTATTGCCTTATTGGTAATTTTCGTGATGAATATATGAACGGATTTGGGGATTTGAGTAATTTTGAGTTTGATTCTTGATTTAGGGTTTATAAAATGTTTTGGGGGAATGATGTGCAAAGAGTAATGTGTATGGTAATATTGGGATTTGTTTTACTGGGTAACGGGGAGGGTATTATAGGTATTTAGTTTAAATTTTTCATTCACGAGTCGGGAAACATATAATACGTGTTTCGGTATGAATATACGGTGGTGATTGGGGAGTATACGTGAAAGTTAAGGGGTTATTTGTAAAAACGTAAATACATGGTGGTTATTTGTAAAATACGGAAATACATGGTGGTTATTTGTAATTTTTCCTTGTTTTTAAAAAAACTTTGTTTTTTTAAAGTAAACGTATATTATTTGTTAATTCGTGGCTAAGTAATTATCTTGCCACATGCAAGAGGTAAGTCGTGACTAAAAAAAAAATTACCACAGTTTAATTCGTGGCTAATTATACCTGAGACCAACATATCGAAGCATACACGAAACGTGAAAAGACAACCCAACCTGGTTTAACCCAAAAATATGGCGCATCCAAATTGGCCCGACCAGACCCGAGCCTTTTGACCCGTTTATCAAGTCTAATTGTGAGTTTGGTTAGGGTGATGGAGGTGGGGGGCCTGGGGAGTATATATTCGAACACATTCGAAATCCATCACCATAAATAAAATAATAAATAAAAAGGGAAAAAATACAAAGAAGATACTCCGTCTCCAACCCAGTATTGCGTTCACTTCCTCTTAACAAGGCATTTTCACTATCTCTCCTATCAAAACATTCATCCGCGAATTCCTAATTTAGAATTCAAACCATTAAATTGAAATCTTCATTCATCATTACAAACGAATAAAACACCAATAAATTAAAAGGTTATTTAATAGGAATACTCTGAACTATTACACCCCTTCTCAAAATACTATACACTTTAAATTAACTACGAATAGAATCAACTAATGCACCCCTCCCACCTAATGAAATAGGTGGCAGGGCTACCTGTTTAGCCGGTTATAACCTCCTTTAATTATTTTTTTTGGTTTTATAAACACACTTTATCTCTCTACTACCTATCCCCAGATCATCTATTACCCTTTAAAAAAAGATTGATCATCAAATCAAAGAGTCAATAGATCAACAAACCCAAAAAATTAATCAAAGCCATATCTCTAACAATATCTCGTGTAAGTCAATCAAACAAGGATCTTTTGAATTGATTTGGGGCTAGAATGTGGCGTTTTTCCAGGGAGTCGCGTGGTGGTTTAATAGCATGGTTTTTGTTGGGAGACGAATTTTGTATGCTGATTATATTTGTACTATGAGGAAATAGAGAAGCATGTAGTGTTTATGGTGGATAATTGTGTGGTTCTTGTGTAGGAGGCTCAAGTTGGTGTTCATGGTGGTTGCTCCTGTAAATGATGAAAGTATAAATTATTATCTCTACACATTCAATTCATAGATCACTTTTCTGGAAAACTCAATTCTACCCTCCCAAATCTCAATTCCTAGACAATGGTGATTTTTAGATGAAGGTGTTGTAAACCTTTATACATGCAAGATAGAAATACGAGGAATGTCAGGAATTACAAACCAAATATAAAATAC
Source organism: Heliosperma pusillum (assembly GCA_022085475.1). Classification (NCBI taxonomy): domain Eukaryota; kingdom Viridiplantae; phylum Streptophyta; class Magnoliopsida; order Caryophyllales; family Caryophyllaceae; genus Heliosperma; species Heliosperma pusillum. Next base: position 16,657 of record JAIUZE010006216.1, on the reverse strand, counting down.
TACAAGAGACGTAGTCTCTCAAAGTGTTAACCAACAACAAAGTTATTAACAACTAGCTAATCAACGTCTAGAGGTGTTTCATCCAGGGACAACGCCCGCTAGCTCACACCCGAACCCAAAATATCATACCAAAAAGCCATCCATGCAAGCAACCTGTTCATTCATGAAAAACATGAACGCCACAATCAGTGGGGAGTAACTCCGGGTTCTCGCAGCCATATCACATCAAAGGTACATAGAAGGAAATACCAAAGTAGAAGCATGCATATATAGATATACATGTGAGATACGATAAGAATAGATAGGCAATTCAATATATAATGATAAGAGCATCTGGACTACAAACCGTAATCATCATGCTATTGATAGACTCGGGGAAGACACCCTTAGACAACTATATACTCACTAAGGCTTACATCTCACCGTTAGCGGCATATACTTGATAAGATAGAAACTCGACATATAAACCACGTCAATCATCGAATTCATGCAAGAGTCCAACTCAATGTTCACGTAATATTTCAACTTACAAACGACCATCAAATCATACGAATATGACAACACAATCTCTCACAGTTAATGGCACGCACTAGCATCGTGTACAATAGCAAGACAAGCCAATGGAAGCTCACGGAATAAGACATTTCCCGGAACCGTATACGATAAGACGTTTCGTATACTCATGACCTAGACAAACAAATTCACGGGATAAGACGTTTCCCGGAATCATGTACGATAAGACGTTTTGTACACACAAGACTCTAATCCTCTCGGTAGGACGACGATAATAATACGGTCCTAGTCTAAACCTGGTCAGACTCTCGGGATAAGACATTTCCCGATTCGACATGTGGTAAGACGTTCCACATCCAAGACTCGGTCAATCATAGACGCCGAGTACCTCAAATTCGGTCAACCTTCACGAAAGAGGCGGAAAGAGATCTATAGTCAAAAGTCAAGCTAGTACGCTACATGCAATGACACCACCTCGCAAAGATACAACATTTGACGGCCGTGTCGATCAACGCATTGCGTTCACCTCCTAACAACGTCGTCATATCCCCACTAAACATGCATACAAGCATCAAGGATACACCCCATCGCTCCGACATTCCAGTCTAACGAGTATAAGGGTGTAGCCGGGAAATAAGAGTTCATAGCACAAAACCATTAGTGCTCAATTCATAACATATGTAAAACCGACTCAAAGTAGGACATAGCAAAAACCGTCACAACAACATGTGAATATGGCATTATATAAACTTAAATATGATGAAAATGAATCAATACATGATACATAAGCATTAGAGCAAGTTTAGGAAGCATAATGAATAAAAACATAGATCACCTCTCCAAAACAACGTTGTTTGGAAATCAACGAAAACAAGGGTCCACTTCAAACGGTCATAACTAGAGTTCTAGACATTCAAATGCAGAAATTCCAATTGGAGGTGATAGCTTATCCTCTTACGGTTCCAACGGGATGTCACACGCCCAAAACAAGCAAGTAACGAAGGAGATATGATCATTTTACGAAAAGGGGTCAATGCAGGAAAATTTCTGTTGGCAGCGTGTGACGCAGCCTGCGTCACCACGACGCAGCCTGCGTCCTACGACGCAGCCTGCGTCCCACGACGCAGCCTGCGTCCCACGACGCAGCCTGCGTCCTTCACGGGATTCAAGGACGATAAAAAATGAACATGTTATCAACAACAAAATCCTCATTTATCATCACAAATCATCAATTCTCATATCAATTAACAACTAACAACAACCATCAACAACAACACAAGTCCTAAGCATACTAACCATAATCTAAATACGATTACTAGCCTAGAAACACATAAAACACGTAATGATATCGAGTAACCCTTCACCGTTACCTTTCGCGTCTTTACAACGTTTTCTAAACCTTCCTAGTCTCCACCTACATACAATTAGATAATAAAAGATGAATATCATTCACCTTGAGAAAGACGGATAATTTAAAAAGCGAGAAAGACGGTAATTTTATTACCAATACGGATAGAGGAAGCTAAAAGGGAAAGAATAAGACGAACTTACGTGAATTTGAGCGAGAAACGAACGAGTTATGACGAATCTAAGCTTGGAAGAAATGGAGGCTAGGTTTTTGGTGGTTTGATGAGGAAGAAAGGGTAAGTGGAAAATGAAAGAAGGAGTTAGGGTTTGAGGGAGTATATGAAGGAAAAAGTCAACGAAAGTCAAAGACGGCTCAAAAGTCAAGAAAAGTCAAAGTGGCCTTAAGACGGGATTCTCATGGAATCTCGCGGAAATTCCAAATATGAACTCGGAAATTCTAAATTCGACTCGGAAAATTAAATTTACGATTAAAACTATATTTCACTGAAAAGTATCCATAAAATATTTTTACTAGAAAAATAGGGTACATTTGCGGGTGTTACAATCACCCCACCTTTTAAAAAGTTTCGTCCTCGAAACTTGAGAGTAGAAAACCAAAAGTATCAAAGACAAGAATCGGTTTTAAAAATCAACAAGAAAGCTTTTACAAGGGAAACATTTATGAAACGAAGTTCTTCTCGAAAACGATTTAAAGAGAATTTTCATAAGTGTGGAACTTACTTACGGATCTCGAGAGTGCCCGTCGCGAACGAGAACTCTAATTATCCAGATCAAATCAAAGTCCAAATAGTGAAATCAAAAATCAGACAACGTTAGTAAGTGTAGGACTAGTTATCAGACGTCTCCAATAACAAGTGCAAACATCCAACCAAACGCAAAAATCCAAATATAAAAGCGAAAGAAATCTATTTTCTCCAAATAGGAGGCACATAAACCATCTTTAGACTTCTTTGAAACGTTAAAATTAGAAATATAATATGGAAATTTGAAGGTTTTCTCAAAGATAAAATCAAATAACAAGACATTACACGTACATAGAGCGACTCGAACATCAAGTTCACAAAATCACGATAAAAAAATATATACAAAACACTCAAAAACAAAACAAATCGAATTCTTAGGGATAGGAAGATGACAATAAAATCGGCAGGAAGATCTACAAGAATTCGACATCACTAAATCTACTAATAAACCAAATCCACAAGAGAATGCAATTTACCCAATTTGCAACTCATCTTATTCAATCATCAGAAATCCTACAAAAATATTCCAAAATCCTGAAACTTCGAGTAACAAATCCCAATTATTCGAATCCAATTAGAATCTACTAAGGTCCATCGGCACGGTAGACTCCACAACTAACAATCCACCTGAAAGATTTATTACGCACTCTAATCTTCTTAGCTCCATCAAAACTCTTATTAGAAAACACCACAAAATATTTATATCTAGGGAAACAAGACCGCTAACAACCACAAGGTAAAAGAGACTTACCATGAAATCCTTTGATTCAATTTATTCCAAAACTCATTACCCTGAATTATTAACAATGAACCTTCTCATCTTCAAAAGTTAAATCGCAAAACCTCAAAAGAGATTAGTCACACAATCTCATTTCACTTAACTTTTGCCAATCGTAGGGTAATGCGACCGTAAATCAATTTATTTAGCTCTTTCAGAATCCTAATACATCGGTTTTCGCTTATGACAATATTCCTCAAGATTGGTCATCCATTCCAAATTCCACAAGGTAATTATTCCCGTTAGGGTCCAACATTTAAAGACCACAATTTCCCAAGTAACACTTAAAGAATCACTAAAATTCTTAACCACAACTACCAACTATCATTATGCTTATTTCGATCCTCAAAATGATATTGTAACATTAAGCTTTCATAGTCTAAAACCACTAGGAGAGTTTCATCCTAAGTTTATCCTCAATTTCTTATAATCATCTAAACATGAAACTAGTTTAATAGGACGGTTAGGTACCATATTCAAAACTTCTTCAAAACACACCTACTAACCCTTACGTTAGCTAATAAGAAAAACTACCTCTCAAGAGAGTAGGGATAAAAGAAAATGATACAAGGAACATTAGGAAGCGTCATTAAAGACTACGATAAGATGAAAAAGGCGAAGGCGAAAAAGGAAAACGAGGTTGAGGAAGAGACAAAACGGATAATAGAGTTACGAAGATATCTTAGTAAGAAAGAAAGTACGAGCTTGTAATTTCTTAAAGATTAATCTTAACAAAAAAACATTCAAGAATGGAAATGAAAAGGAATGATGACACGAGTAAGGGTTTAAGATTTAATCCACAAAGTTCCCTTTTCAAACTTAGGGTGATAGTAAAGCAACTCATCCCAAACCAAGGTCTCTTACAAGGGACCATCGTACCACAATCATCAACGTAAGGTACACCTAGATTTAACAAATCGATTATAACCCAATTCATCCACCCTTTCATATAACACGGATTCCCAATTGCGTAATTGCAACTCAAGCATAATAACATTCTCTCAACTCCATAATTTGACACATTCCCAAATGTTTCAAAACCGAATGACTAACAAGAAATTCTCCATACTAATCTCTTTTCAACTCCTACGGCCCACAAGGTAGAACACCGAACAAAACGTCATTATCAACATCATATAGCCCACGAGTTCATTATTATCAAAGTACAACATCAAGTCAAACATCATCATTAAGGTCCCAAAGTATTTCCATTATAGCTCACATCATAATCCTCAAGTAATATAGTTCAACTTACAACGAAACCTTACTACTTCAAAAGAGTCTCCGATGCCATAAGATAAGATCATATCTTTAAATCCAAGGACTATATCCAAATGTTTTTTCACCAAGCCTATACTCTAACACATACACTAGAATCCACAAAAAGTCACTTAGTCTCAAAAGTGTTTTACACCTCAAGGTATCATCCAAATATTCTCACTTATAACAACTAGCTCCAATTTAGATATGATCCTCAAGACAATCTAATATTACTAAACTCCTAAGTTCAAAAGATTAAATCACTAATGGGTTAAGAAGTCCTAGCCAACTCATTCAGCCTTACACCATCAAATACCATGAACTATCTACACATTAGTCATGGCAAGCATCAAGCATTAAAATCATCAAACTTATCTTACTACCTTTCCTTAGAGTTACAACCAATCATCAATATAGGGTGAATTTATATCTACACCATTTTCCTCAAATCACAAATTTATTCTAACAATCACTAATATTCCACAAAATTCAAAGTTCTTCCGACCAAGTATAATATACCACAAACAATTGGGTATGGCATCCACAAAAATGTTACAAGAGGAAGGTACAGTGATACCAATGGTAAGATGGAGGAGGAACATCAAGAGTAAGTTCCAAGAGGCAAACAAGAGGGAAGAGAAAGACAGAAAACACCTTAGATTAGAAGGAAAGAGAGCATAATACAATAAGGATGAGAGACTTCAAGAGAGGAAGAAATACCACTAAAGACTTGTAAATCTTCAATCTTCGGTAACGGATACTTTTTAGGTAACACATGATCCACCTCGAAGGACGGTTAGATACAAACAAAATAACATCACTCAACACAATCAACAAACAAGTGAGAACCTGAACAAATTCAAGTAAACCAAAGATACCAGTAAAAGTCCTTAATTCTACTCCTCTCTCATTATTATTTCCAAGGTCAAGAGTTAAGTTTAGGGTTCACGTGTGTGCGTCGGGAGCGAGACAGTTTATGATAAACTGTGACAACCCTCGCGAAATGCGAAATAACATAACAAGCTTGTGATTTATTAAAGCGGAAAAAAATACCTGGTATTTTAAAAACCTTTATATCAGCAAGATAGAAATACGAGGCAATGTCCGGAATTACAAACCAAATATAAATACTACAAGAGACGTAGTCTCTCAAAGTGTTAACAACAACAAAAGATATTCCAACTAGCTATATCAACGTATAGGGTGTGTTTCAGCCAGGGACAACGCCTGCGAGCTCACACTCCGAACCCAAAATATCATACCAAAAAGCCATCCATGCAAGCAACCTGGTCATTCATGAAAAACTATGAAAAGCCCACAATCAGTGGGGAGTAACTCCGGTTCTCCCAGCCATATCACATCAAAACGTACATAGAAGGAAAATAACCAAAGTTAGAAGAATGCATATATAGATATACATGTGAGATACGATAAGAATATATAGACAATTCAATATATAATGATAAGAGCATATGGAGTACAAACCGTAATCATCATGCTATTGATAGACTCGATGAAGACACCCTTAGGCAACTATATACTCACTAGGGCTTACATCTCACCGTTAGCGGCATATACTTGATAAGATAGAAACTCGACATATAAACCACGTCAATCATCGAATTCATGCAAGAGTCCAACTCAATGTTCACGTAATATTTCAACTTACAAACGACCATCAAATCATACGAATATGACAACACTATCTCTCACGGTTAATGACACGCACTAGCATCGTGTACAATATAGCAAGACAAGCCAATGGAAGCTCACGGAATAAGACATTTCCTGGAACCGTATACGATAAGACGTTTCGTATACTCATGACCTAGACAAACAAATTCACGGGATAAGACGTTTCCCGGCATCATGTACGATAAGACGTTTCGTACACACAAGACTCTAATCCTCTCGGTAGGACGACGATAATAATACGGTCCTAGTCTAAACCTGGCCAGACTCTCGGAATAAGACGTGTTCCGATTCGACATGTGGTAAGACGTTCCACATCCAAGACTCGGTCAATCAATGCCGCCGAGTACCCCAAATTCGGTCAACCTTCACGAAAGAGGCGGAAAGAGAACTATGGTCAAAAGTCAAGCTAGTACGCTACATGCAATGACATCACCTCGCAAAGATACAACATTTGACGGCCGGGTCGATCAACGCATTGCGTTCACCTCCTAACAACGTCGTCATATCCCCACTAGGGCTGTTCAATTTGTTGCCCGGACCGGAAAACCGGACCTGCCCGGACCGTAAGGGTCAGACCGGACCGGACCGGTCGTGCCCAGGTCCGGTCTCCGGGTCAAGCAAAGATGTCTACCGGTCTCCGGTCCCAACAGGTCCAAGAACCGGGGTTGACCCGGTGAGAACCGTGGACCGGCAATAAAGGACCCCAGCGTGATTATATTGGCTTGGGGTTTGACTGGTTGACTATGAAATCTTGGAAATTGAAATATGTAAAGTTTTAAAACGTCTGGAGTCTTGAAATCCAATTGCCATAATTAATGACAATTCAGTACTGCCATAATTAATCTCGTAGTATACTCCTTGATTTTTGCCCCTGCGTGATTATCATCTCAACTCCTTGATTATTGCCCTTTAAACTACTCACTAATTATTAGGAATTTATTTTGAATTAGGAAACAACATAACAATATTATTCACTTACTATTCTTCTAATATATATACATTTCCCAGATCAAATTATGTAGATAAGCATCACGTTCATATGCATTTTATTTATTTAGGAATGGTAGTTTTTTTTTTTACTAAATCTGTTTTTATGGATAGAATTTGACACATTTACATGTCAAAATATGTGATCTTTTTCAACTTGCAAATTATACTAGTCAACAATATGTGCTCAAAAGGTTTTATTTAAGCATGCCAGCTGCCCATAGCATGTCAAAATGTGGGATTATCATCAGCCCATCAACATCAAATCAAAAAAACGCAAGTATGCCGGTCCATGGAAACCGGTCCGGGTCTAGACCGGGACTAAGGGTCGGTCCGGGTCCGGGTTAACACTAATGCGGTCCGGTCTCCGGTTCTGATTTTAGTGGCTCTTCGGTCTGCGGTCCGAACCGGGTCGGTCCGGTCCGGTCCGGGTTTGACCCTTTGAACACCCCTAATCCCCACTAAACATGCATACAAGCATCAATGATACACCCCATCGCTCCGACATTCCAGTCTAACGAGTATAAGGGTGTAGCCGGGAAATGAGAGTTCATAGCACAAAACCATTAGTGCTCAATTCATAACATATGTAAAACCGACTCAAAGTGGGACATAGCAAAAACCGTCACAACAACATGTGAATATGGCATTATATAAACTTAAATATGATGAAAATGAATCAATACATGATACATAAGCATTAGAGCAAGTTTAGGAAGCATAATGAATAAAAACATAGATCACCTCTCCAAAACAACGTTGTTTGGAAACCAACGAAAACAAGGGTCCACTTCAAACGGTCATAACTAGAGTTCTAGACATGCAAATGCAGAAATTCCAATTGAAGGTGATAGCTTATCCTCTTACGGCTCCAACGGGATGTCACACGCCCAAAACAAGCAAGTAACGAAGGAGATATGATCATTTTACAAAAAGGGGTCAGTGCAGAAAAATTTCTGTTGGCAGCGTGTGACGCAGCCTGCGTCACCACGACGCAGCCTGCGTCCTACGACGCAGCCTGCGTCCCACGACGCAGCCTGCGTCCCACGACGCAGCCTGCTCCTTCACGGGATTCAAGGACTATAAAAAATGATACATTTATCAACAACAAAATCCTCATTTATCATCACAAACATCAATTCTCATATCAATTAACAACTAACAACAACGAACAACAACAACAACAGTCCTAAGCATACTAACCATAATCTAAATACGGTTTCTATCCTAGCAATCACATAAAACACGTAAATGATATCGAGTAACCCTTCACCGTTACCTTTTCGCGTCTTTAAACGGTTTCTAAACCTTCCTAGTCTCCACCTACATACAATTAGCTAATAAAAGATGAATATCATTCACCTTGAGAAAGACGGATAATTTAAAAAGCGAGAAAGACGGTAATTTTATTACCAATACGGATAGAGGAAGCTAAAAGGGAAAGAATAAGACGAACTTACGTGAATTTGAGCGAGAAACGAACGAGTTATGACGAATCTAAGCTTGGAAGAAATGGAGGCTAGGTTTTTGGTGGTTTGATGAGGAAGAAAGGGTAAGTGGAAAATGAAAGAAGGAGTTAGGGTTTGAGGGAGTATATGAAGGAAAAAGTCAACGAAAGTCAAAGACGGCTCAAAAGTCAAGAAAAGTCAAAGTGGCCTTAAGACGGGATTCTCATGGAATCTCGCGGAAATTCCAAATATGAACTCGGAAATTCTAAATTCGACTCGGAAAATTAAATTTACGATTAAAACTATATTTCACTGAAAAGTATCCATAAAATATTTTTACTAGAAAAATAGGGTACATTTGCGGGTGTTACAATCACCCCACCTTTTAAAAAGTTTCGTCCTCGAAACTTGAGAGTAGAAAACCAAAAGTATCAAAGACAAGAATCGGTTTTAAAAATCAACAAGAAAGCTTTTACAAGGGAAACATTTATGAAACGAAGTTCTTCTCGAAAACGATTTAAAGAGAATTTTCATAAGTGTGGAACTTACTTACGGATCTCGAGAGTGCCCGTCGCGAACGAGAACTCTAATTATCCAGATCAAATCAAAGTCCAAATAGTGAAATCAAAAATCAGACAACGTTAGTAAGTGTAGGACTAGTTATCAGACGTCTCCAATAACAAGTGCAAACATCCAACCAAACGCAAAAATCCAAATATAAAAGCGAAAGAAATCTATTTTCTCCAAATAGGAGGCACATAAACCATCTTTAGACTTCTTTGAAACGTTAAAATTAGAAATATAATATGGAAATTTGAAGGTTTTCTCAAAGATAAAATCAAATAACAAGACATTACACGTACATAGAGCGACTCGAACATCAAGTTCACAAAATCACGATAAAAAAATATATACAAAACACTCAAAAACAAAACAAATCGAATTCTTAGGGATAGGAAGATGACAATAAAATCGGCAGGAAGATCTACAAGAATTCGACATCACTAAATCTACTAATAAACCAAATCCACAAGAGAATGCAATTTACCCAATTTGCAACTCATCTTATTCAATCATCAGAAATCCTACAAAAATATTCCAAAATCCTGAAACTTCGAGTAACAAATCCCAATTATTCGAATCCAATTAGAATCTACTAAGGTCCATCGGCACGGTAGACTCCACAACTAACAATCCACCTGAAAGATTTATTACGCACTCTAATCTTCTTAGCTCCATCAAAACTCTTATTAGAAAACACCACAAAATATTTATATCTAGGGAAACAAGACCGCTAACAACCACAAGGTAAAAGAGACTTACCATGAAATCCTTTGATCCAATTTATTCCAAAACTCATTACCCTAAAACTATTAACAATGAACCTTCTCATCTTCAAAAGTTAAAACACAAATCCTCAAAAGAGATTAGTCACACAATCTCATTTCACTTAACTTTTGCCAATCGTAGGGCAATGCGACCGCAAATCAATTTATTTAGCTCCTTCAAACTCTCAATACATCGGTTTTCGCTTATGACAATATTCCTCAAGTTTGGTCATCCAATCCAAATTTCACAAGGTAATTATTCCCGTTAGGGTCCAACATTTAAAGACCACAATTTCCCAAGTAACACTTAAAGAATCACTAAAAATCTTAACCACAACTACCAACTATCATTATGATTATTTCGATCCTCAAAACGATATTGCAACATTAAGCTTTCATAGTCTAAAACCACTAGGAGAGTTTCATCCAAAGCTATCCTCAATTTCTTATAATCATCTAAACATGAAACTAGTTTAATAGGACGGTTAGGTACCATATTCAAAACTTCTTCAAAACACACCTACTAACCCTTACGTTAGCTAATAAGAAAAACTACCTATCAAGAGAGGAGGGATAAAAGAACATGATACAAGGAACAATAGGAAGCGTCACTAAAGACTACGATAAGATGAAAAAGGCGAAGGCGAAAAAGGAAAACGAGGTTGAGGAAGAGACAAAACGGATAGTAGAGTTATGAAGATATCTGAGTAAGAAAGAAAGTACGAGCTTGTAATTTCTTAAAGATCAATCTTAACAAAAAAACATTCAAGAATGGAAATGAAAAGGAATGATGGCACGAGTAAGGGTTTAAGATTTAATCCACAAAGTTCCCTTTTCAAACTTAGGGTGATAGTAAAGCAACTCATCCCAAACCAAGGTCTCTTACAAGGGACCATCGTACCACAATCATCAACGTAAGGTACACCTAGATTTAACAAATCGATTATAACCCAATTCATCCACCCTTTCATATAACACGGATTCCCAATTGCGGAATTGCAACTCAAGCATAGTAACATTCTCTCAACTCCATAATTTGACACATTCCCAAATGTTTCAAAACCGAATGACTAACAAGGAATTCTCCATACTAATCTCTTTTCAACTCCTACGGCCCACAAGGTAGAACACCGAACAAAACGTCATTATCAACATCATATAGCCCACGAGTTCATTATTATCAAAGTACAACATCAAGTCAAACATCATCATTAAGGTCCCAAAGTATTTCCATTATAGCTCACATCATAATCCTCAAGTAATATAGTTCAACTTACAACGAAACCTTACTACTTCAAAAGAGTCTCCGATGCCATAAGATAAGATCATATCTTTAAATCCAAGGACTATATCCAAATGTTTTTTCACCAAGCCTATACTCTAACACATACACTAGAATCCACAAAAAGTCACTTAGTCTCAAAAGTGTTTTACACCTCAAGGTATCATCCAAATATTCTCACTTATAACAACTAGCTCCAATTTAGATATGATCCTCAAGACAATCTAATATTACTAAACTCCTAAGTTCAAAAGATTAAATCACTAATGGGTTAAGAAGTCCTAGCCAACTCATTCAGCCTTACACCATCAAATACCATGAACTATCTACACATTAGTCATGGCAAAGCATCAAGCATTAAAAACATCAAAACTGATATTACTACCTCTTCATTAGAGTTACAACAATATCAATATAGGTTGAATGTTATATTCTACCACATTTTCCGCAAACACAAATTCATTCTAACAAACACTAATATTCCACAAAGTTCAAAGTTCTTCCGACCAAGTACAAGATACCACAAAACAAAGGGTATGAAATACAAAATGTACATGAGGAAGTAAAGGATCCCACTGGTAAGATGGAGGAACTATCCAGATAATTAAAGAGGCAAACAAGATGGAAGATGAAAAGAAACACTAGATAGAAGGAAGAGAGAAATACATAAGGATGAGAGATGAATTCATAGATGAGGAAGAAAATTAAACTTAATTAGATTGTCAACTTCATCTTCGGTAAAGGATACTTTCTAGGTACCACATGATCCACCTTAAGACGGTAGATACAAACAAACATAACATAACTCAACACAATCAACAAACAAGTTAGAACCTAACAAACATCAAGTACACCAAAGACTACCAACTTAGGTCCTTAAGTCTACCCATCTCTCATTTATTATTTCAAGGTCAAGTAGTTAAAGTTTACGGTTCACGTGTGTGCGCTGGGCGATCCCCCCCCCCCCCATAAAGCTCTGATACAATTGACAACTCGCGAATGCGGAAATAAAAACATAACAGCATGTGATTTATAAAGCGAAATCCTGGTATTTTAAAAAACATTTCAATGCAACGATAGAAATACGAGGGAATTCAGGAATTACAAACCAAATATAAAATACTACAAGAGACGTAGTCTCTCAAAGTGTTAACCAACAACAAAGTTATTAGCAACTAGCTAATCAACGTCTAGAGGTGTTTCATCCAGGGACAACGCCTGCTAGCTCACACCCGAACCCAAAATATCATACCAAAAAGCCATCCATGCAAGCAACCTGTTCATTCATGAAAAACATGAACGCCACAATCAGTGGGGAGTAGGGGTGCTAACGAGCCGAGCCGAGCCCGAGCTTGGCCTTGCTCGACTTGTGCTCGAAAACTAAAACTCGAGCTCGAGCCGATCTCGAGCTTACCCGAGCTTGAAAAAAATGTGCTCGTTAAAAAGCTTGCGAGCTTTAACGCGAGCTCGAGCCAAACTCGAGCTCAAATCGAGCCTATATATTTGTTGATTTTCTGATTTTTTCTTCTTCCGATACTTTCAATAACAATGCGCAAAGTTTACATGTAAAAATATTTGGCAAAAAAATGAGACATTTGATATATGTAATACAGAGGTATAACCGTGATAAAATATTTTTTTAAAACAAGAGCAATATCTTATATAATTACACAAGTTCGAGCTGCTCGCGAGCTTTTCGAGCCGAGCCAATGTTTGCTCGGCTTGACTCGTTAAGCTCTCGAGCCGAGTTCGAGCTCGAGCCGAGCCCACACGAGCCGAGCTTTAACCGAGCTTTGACCGAGCCGATCTCGAGCTGCTCGCGAGCTGTCTCGTCTCATTATCACCCCTAGTGGGGAGTAACTCCGGGTTCTCCCAGCCATATCACATCAAACGTACATAGAAGGAAATACCAAAGTAGAAGCATGCATATATAGATATACATGTGAGATACGATAAGAATAGATAGACAATTCAATATATAATGATAAGAGCATATGGAGTACAAACCGTAACCATCATGCTATTGATAGACTCGGGGAAGACACCCTTAGGCAACTATATACTCACTAGGGCTTACATCTCACCGTTAGCGGCATATACTTGATAAGATAGAAACTCGACATATAAACCACGTCAATCATCGAATTCATGCAAGAGTCCAACTCAATGTTCACGTAATATTTCAACTTACAAACGACCATCAAATCATACGAATATGACAACACTATCTCTCACGGTTAATGACACGCACTAGCATCGTGTACAATATAGCAAGACAAGCCAATGGAAGCTCACGGAATAAGACATTTCCCGGAACCGTATACGATAAGACGTTTCGTATACTCATGACCTAGACAAACAAATTCACGGGATAAGACGTTTCCCGGAATCATGTACGATAAGACGTTTCGTACACACAAGACTCTAATCCTCTCGGTAGGACGACGATAATAATACGGTCCTAGTCTAAACCTGGCCAGACTCTCGGAATAAGACGTGTTCCGATTCGACATGTGGTAAGACGTTCCACATCCAAGACTCGGTCAATCAATGACGCCGAGTACCCCAAATTCGGTCAACCTTCACGAAAGAGGCGGAAAGAGAACTATAGTCAAAAGTCAAGCTAGTAAGCTACATGCAATGACACCACCTCGCAAAGATACAACATTTGACGGCCGGGTCGATCAACGCATTGCGTTCACCTCCTAACAACGTCGTCATATCCCCACTAAACATGCATACAAGCATCAAGGATACACCCCATCGCTCCGACATTCCAGTCTAACGAGTATAAGGGTGTAACCGGGAAATGAGAGTTCATAGCACAAAACCATTAGTGCTCAATTCATAACATATGTAAAACCGACTCAAAGTGGGACATAGCAAAAACCGTCACAAAAACATGTGAATATGGCATTATATAAACTTAAATATGATGAAAATGAATCAATACATGATACATAAGCATTAGAGCAAGTTTAGGAAGCATAATGAATAAAAACATAGATCACCTCTCCAAAACAACGTTGTTTGGAAATCAACGAAAACAAGGGTCCACTTCAAACGGTCATAACTAGAGTTCTAGACATTCAAATGCAGAAATTCCAATTGGAGGTGATAGCTTATCCTCTTACGGTTCCAACGGGATGTCACACGCCCAAAACAAGTAAGTAACGAAGGAGATATGATCATTTTACGAAAAGGGGTCAGTGCAGGAAAATTTCTGTTGGCAACGTGTGACGCAGCCTGCGTCCCACGACGTAGCCTGCGTCCCACGACGTAGCCTGCGTCCCACGACGCAGCCTGCGTCCCACGACGCAGCCTGCGTCCCACGACGCAGCCTGCGTCCTTCACGGGATTCAAGGACGATCAAAAATCAACATGTTATCAACAACAAACTCCTCATTTATCATCACAAATCATCAATTCTCATATCAATTAACAACTAACAACAACCATCAACAACAACACAAGTCCTAAGCATACTAACCATAATCTAAATACGATTACTAGCCTAGAAACCACATAAAACACGTAAATGATATCGAGTAACCCTTCACCGTTACCTTTTCGCGTCTTTAATCGATTTCTAAACCTTCCTAGTCTCAACCTACATACAATTAGATAATAAAAGATGAATATCATTCACCTTGAGAAAGACGGATAATTTAAAAAGCGAGAAAGACGGTAATTTTATTACCAATACGGATAGAGGAAGATAAGAGGGGAAGAATAAGACGAACTTACGTGAATTTGAGCGTGAAATGAACGAGTTATGACGAATCTAAGCTTGGAAGAAATGGAAGCTAGGTTTTTGATGGAGTTTTCTAGTAAAGAAGAAAGAGTTGAATTGTGAGAATGAATTAGGTTAGGGTTTGAGGGAGTATATAAAGGAAAAAGTCAACGAAAAGTCAAACTCGCCTTAAGACGGGATTCTCATGGAATCTCGCGGAAATTCCAAATACGAACTCGGAAATTCTAAATTCGACTCGGAACATAAAATTCTATATTAAAACTTAAATTTGCTGAAAAGTATCCGTAAAATATTTTCACTAGAAAAATAGGGTACATTTCCGGGTGTTACAATCACCCCTTCTTTTAAAAAGTTTCGCCCTCGAAACTTGAGAGTAGAAAACCAAAAGTATCAAAGACAAGAATCGGTTTTAAAAATCAACAAGAAAGCTTTTACAAGGGAAACATTTATGAAACGAAGTTCTTCTCGAAAACGATTTAAAGAGAATTTTCATAAGTGTGGAACTTACTTACGGATCTCGAGAGTGCCCGTCGCGAACGAGAACTCTAATTATCCAGATCAAATCAAAGTCCAAATAGTGAAATCAAAAATCAGACAACGTTAGTAAGTGTAGGACTAGTTATCAGACGTCTCCAATAACAAGTGCAAACATCCAACCAAACGCAAAAATCCAAATATAAAAGCGAAAGAAATCTATTTTCTCCAAATAGGAGGCACATAAACCATCTTTAGACTTCTTTGAAACGTTAAAATTAGAAATATAATATGGAAATTTGAAGGTTTTCTCAAAGATAAAATCAAATAACAAGACATTACACGTACATAGAGCGACTCGAACATCAAGTTCACAAAATCACGATAAAAAAATATATACAAAACACTCAAAAACAAAACAAATCGAATTCTTAGGGATAGGAAGATGACAATAAAATCGGCAGGAAGATCTACAAGAATTCGACATCACTAAATCTACTAATAAACCAAATCCACAAGAGAATGCAATTTACCCAATTTGCAACTCATCTTATTCAATCATCAGAAATCCTACAAAAATATTCCAAAATCCTGAAACTTCGAGTAACAAATCCCAATTATTCGAATCCAATTAGAATCTACTAAGGTCCATCGGCACGGTAGACTCCACAACTAACAATCCACCTGAAAGATTTATTACGCACTCTAATCTTCTTAGCTCCATCAAAACTCTTATTAGAAAACACCACAAAATATTTATATCTAGGGAAACAAGACCGCTAACAACCACAAGGTAAAAGAGACTTACCATGAAATCCTTTGATTCAATTTATTCCAAAACTCATTACCCTGAATTATTAACAATGAACCTTCTCATCTTCAAAAGTTAAATCGCAAAACCTCAAAAGAGATTAGTCACACAATCTCATTTCACTTAACTTTTGCCAATCGTAGGGTAATGCGACCGTAAATCAATTTATTTAGCTCTTTCAGAATCCTAATACATCGGTTTTCGCTTATGACAATA
>JAIUZE010006215.1:0-43420 GCA_022085475.1 Heliosperma pusillum | reverse complement strand
TCCCACTAAACTCATGTATAAAAACACGGGTTCCTGGACCACTCGAGTGAAACCATTTTGTTTAATAATTGATCGAAACGATGATCCAACTCCTGGATGCTTGCTTAAGACCATAGTGGATCGTCTTAAGTTTGCATACCTTCTTAGGGTTTGATGGATCCAAACTTCAGGTTGTGTCTTGTCCACTTCCTCTTCTAGAATCCCAATCAAGAAGGCGGTTTTGATATCCATTTGCCAAATCTCCTAATTATGAAATGCGGCAACCGCTAAGATAATCCTTATGGATCGAAGCATGGCGACTGGGCGAAGGTTTCGTCATAGTGAAGACCATGAACTTGGGTGAAACCTTTTGCCACCAATCTAGCTTTGTAAACATCATTATGTTTGTCTATGCCACTTTTGATCTTATAGATCCACTTACACTGAAGAGGTCGTACCTCCTTAGGTAAATCAACCAAGTCCCATACTTGATTGTCGTACATAGAATCCATTTCGGATTGCATGGCTCCTAGCCATAGCTTTGAGTCGGGACTAGAAATGGCTGATTTGTAGGTAGTAGGTTCGTTACTTTCAAAAAGTAACACATTATAGTCATCACCTTCCTCTATAATACCAAGGTATCTATCAGGTTGATGACTAATTCTGCTTGACCTTCTAGGTTCCGAAGGAATAATTACCGTACCAGACGAAGAGGGAACGTTTTCCTCGTCATCCTTTTCGGTTTGTGGCTCTTGGACTTCATCAAGTTCAAATTTTCTCCCACTCTGTCTTTTAGAAATAAAATCATTTTCTAAAAAGACTGCATCACGAGACACAAACACTTTGTCCTCGTGTTTATGGTAGAAGTAATAAGCACGTGATTCCTTTGGATATCCTACAAAAAGACATTTGTCAGATTTGGGTGCGAGTTTATCGTCAAACTTATTCTTAACAAAAGCCTCGCATCCCCAAATTCTCATAAATGACAAATAAGGGACTTTTCCTGTCCATATCTCATATGGAGTCTTGTTTGCCGCTTTAGTCGGGCTTCGATTTAGTGAAAATATTGCAGATAAGATAGAAAAACCCCAAAAATAATCAGGAAGCTCTGTTAGACTCATCATAGATCGAACCATATCTAATAAAGTTTGATTTCTCCTTTCGGATACACCGTTTAATTGAGTTGTTCCAGGAGGAGTCCATTGTGATACTATACCACAATCTTTCAGGTGTGAATCAAATTCATGGTTCAAGTATTCACCACCACGATCGGATCGTAGGGTTTTAATCTTTTTATTCAATTGGTTTTCTACTTCATTTTGAAATTCTTTGAATTTTTCAAACGCATCACTTTTATGCCTCATCAAGTAGACATATCCATATCTACTCAAGTCGTCGGTAAAAGTAATGAAGTAGTGATAACCACCTCTAGCTTGGATAGTCATTGGACCGCATACATTTGTATGTATAAGTCCTAATACTTCACTTGATCGTGTCCCTTTTCCCGTAAAAGGAGCACGAGTCATCTTGCCTAGAAGACAAGATTCGCATACGCCATAAGATTCGTAATCGAATGGTTTGAGTACTTTAGATGAAACAAGTCTCTTTATGCGTCGTTCGTTATGTGCCCTAAACGGACAAAGCCAAAGGTAATGATTGATTAGTTTCACCTTGTTTGAGCTCTGTGTATGTCATGATAGATCGCTTGCAAATCTAAAACATAAATAACCTCCATAGAAAATGGCATCGCCAGAAACAATTTCATAAGTGAAAAAGTAACAACAGTTGTTCTTAATGCAAAAAAATGAAAATCCTTCCATGTCTAAACACGGAAATGCGAGATAATGTTCTTGGTAAAGTTGGTACATAATAGCATTATTTAAATACAACTCTCTAAACAGTAGGGCAAAAGAAAGAACGTTAGGTGCCCACGGAGGAAACGTGCGGCTACATTAGCTCCATTCCCATGCGTAGTCCACGTACCCTGGGCTAGTGCTTGCAAGTCCCTCAGCACCTGTACAGATACAAAAGGTTGAGAACCACAACCGGTGATACAACTACCCCAGAAGACGGGTACTAGCAAAGTTAATATCTATCATATAGAGTGATGAAAGAATTTTACCTGACGTTGTCACACAACCGTCTTTCTTGTCTTTCAAGTACTTGGGGCAATTGCGTTTCCAATGCCCTTTGCCATTACAATACTAGCAATCCGCCTCCGCGTGTTTGTTGACTTTGGGCTTGGCCTTATAAAAGACCTTGGCCTTTCCCTTGCCGGATTTCTTGAAAAGAGTCTTACCCTTTCCCTTGTTCTTCCTCACCCCAAGGTTCATGTTCTTCATTTTCATGGAAAGAACATCCTTGGGTTCACTCCCACTAGCCTCCATGTCCCTCTCTACTTGGGTGAGGAGTGCATGGAGTTCATGAAAACTCTTGTCCATGCCATTCATGTTATAGTTCACCCTAAATTGGGTGAACTTAGGTGAGAGTGAATGAAGGATCTTACCCACCACCAAATTCTTCGGAATCTTGCACCCTAGACGCTCTAAGGTGTCCGCGTGCTCAACCATTTTGAGCACGTGTGGGCCAACTTTTTGGCCCCTTTGAAGCTTAGTGTCAAAGAATTTC
Source organism: Heliosperma pusillum (assembly GCA_022085475.1). NCBI lineage: Eukaryota > Viridiplantae > Streptophyta > Magnoliopsida > Caryophyllales > Caryophyllaceae > Heliosperma > Heliosperma pusillum. The sequence continues at coordinate 40,813 of JAIUZE010006215.1, read as the reverse complement.
GTAATTGCCTCATATTGGAGAATTTGAGGGGCTTGCGAAAACATCGAAGTGATCCTCGTGAATATCGCATATGCATTGAGAGATATCAATTGGAGTTTGAGTTTGGGTGAGATTGACCAAATCAAGACATTCTTGACGTCATTAGCAACCTTCAAATAAAGTTCATATTCGGCCCGAACCACCGCGGACGATCTTGGCGCGGGTGCGGTGGGGGGCTCTTCAACCAAGTAGCGAAGCACGTTATCGTGATAACGCGGCGCTCTTGATCGTTGACTCCCATTCAACGGAAGTAGTTACTCCGTATACTTAAGGACACACTTGTCCATGACAGACCTCAACCATGAGTCTCTACCCAAGGTTGCAACGTTTGATGATGTTGACATTATGCGAATATGGTAACTACAACAAAATGAAATATATAAACATTCATTGTTAATTTACTTGAAAAACATTTTAACAAGTTAAGCATTCATATAATGACCTCTCACTAAATTATATAAATGATTCCAAGACCCATCTATAAATAAAAAATAGTCATCGCATGCTACTTTTATCTAGAAATGGTAAGTCGTTACTTGACTAATTCTACCCTTATAACTCTTGGTTGACGGATTTCAACTAAATCCATCTCCTAGTCCCAAGATAACGCTTATCTCGTTGAGTCCAATCCAATTTTAGCTTGTGATCAAATCACCCTACTTACCCGAGGTAAAAAGGGACTCACGAGCGTGGTAGCCCTAATGAACATGGGATTCATAGGTGTTATTAATTGGTAAGGCTAATCTCAATTTTTTTTTTTAAACATGTGAGAGATCTTGTCAATTTAGTTATTAATTCCCTATAAGTGAACTAAGTCGGTGAATTGTGAATAACGTTGAATTGACAATAACGGTAAATAAAATGCAGGTGTGGACGATTTGGCTATGAGCGGAAGCAAGCAACCAAGCAACAATAAAATCCTAGTATGGCCACCTAGCTAATCATAATTAACTAGATAGTTACAAATTCGGAAACCAACTACTTGGTCCCTTGCCTCTTCACTTGGAACACATTCCAAAATGGCACCGTCTTGAGGGAGTCACCGGTCTTCTTAAAAATAATTACAAATGTACAAATATACAAATTCCTATTATACATTTATTCTAATAAAATAAAATATTAAATTATTACAAACCGGCGATACGGACGATCGCAATTAAATACAACAAAAACCGTTATTCCCTGACCATTACGGGTAATAACGATTAAACAATAAATAGGCCATCTAGGTACAAAACTTGCAGTTAAAATTATATAAATAAATGACATTCATTATGTAACCCAACCCGAAAAGTACCCGATTTTTCTAGTAAAAATATTTACTAACACTTTTCAGTAGAACTTAAGTTTTTAAAAATAGGAATTTTTGTTCGGAGTCTTATTTTGAAATTCCGCGTTCGTATTTGGAATTTCTGAGAGATTTCATGAAAAGAACGTTTTTAGTCATCTTTGACTTTTCTTGACTTTTAAGTCGTCTTTGACTTTTCTTGACTTTTTGAAAGTCGTCAGTGACTTTTCTTGACTTTTAAGTCGTTCTAAACTTTTCTTGACTTTTAAGTCATCTTCGACTTTTCTCGACTTTTCAGTCAACTTTGACTTCCGTTGACTTTTCCCGACTCGTCTCATAAGTATGAAGACCGAAATTTTATTTAAAAAAAATAATAATATTTTTGATTTATTTTTATTTAGATTTATTAAGATTTATCATAATTTAATATAATTATTTTGAATTTATTCGGAATTTAAAGAATAACTTATACGGTTTTTAACCAAACGTCATTTAACTATTCCCGACGCATCGTAAATCGCGCAACAAAATCGAAACTCGACTTGGGCATGAGTCACACGCCCATGTCATCGTTTTCCACTCACAATTGGATATTTTAATTGTTTCGATTAAACTAATACAAATATCTTAGATATTTGTTACTTTATCGATCAGTTAAAGAAAATTACGCAAATCGCTCAAAATCAGACCCGATATCACCCAACATCACACGGCTCTTTCCTCTTCTAATAGGCTTGATATTTTGATTTCTTTTCATTAATATAACATAATATCTAGATATTTAATATAATTAACGTAATATTTAATCAATTACCGTAATATAATTATTTAACGCGAGTTAATTCCGTAACAACAATTTCGAAATCCGACTCCATATTTCCTCTATAATACACGGCTCCCTCACCCAACATAACTCACTAACAACTTTTCATTTTTCAACAAAAATCAAATAAAGATCAAAATATCACTTTCTTTAATCGTTCTTCATTTGTTCTTCGTGTTCTTCAATTGTTCATCATCGTTCTTGAGCAAAACCTTCATAAAATCTTCATTTCTTAATTAAATCCGTCCTAACTTATATTTCTAGACTCTCCTCTTCGCTCCCCATCTTCACGTACGGTTTATTTTCAATTCCGTCAAAATCGTTTTCAACACTTTAATTATGGAAAATCTATTTTTACTTCTAATAATGTTTTACTTGTCATTTCTTATAGGGGAAGATTTTGAAGACGAGTTTGGTGACTCGTATATATTAGGGGAAGATTAGAAGACGGGTTTCTTAGTTTATAATTCTTATTTTGGTGCTAATTGATTTTTCTAAGCTAAGGTAACGATTCCGAGTTACTCGACGGATATATGTTACATAGCTTTGGTTTTCTTTAGTTTTTGGTTCATCTTTAGTTTTTGTTCATATTATTATGATTTTATGATTTTTAGTTAGTAACATGTAAGTTGTTAATTTTATTATGTTGTAGGAATTATAAATATGTTGGTGTTCTTGTTATATTTTTATGATTTCTTCATGATGATGATTGTTGTATGATGGATGGTTAAATTGGTTGTTAAAATGGGTGTTGATTAATTAAAACATGTTAGAAACAATTGGGTGTTGTTGTAGTGGTGGTGGCCGAAATGGTGGCTGGAAACCGGTCCAAACCAGACCGGTCCAGGCCGGTTCAGACCCGGTCTGGGTTGGTCCATGGTGGGTCCGGGTTTTGGTCTTTGGGGTTGTGTCGATGTTTGATTGTTATGTTGTTGTTTTGACGGGTTTTAATTATGTTAAGCATGCGGGAAATAATTAGAAACGGTTTTTAGTAAAATCGATAAAAAGGCCAAAACAGCCCAAAACTAGGCCGTGGGGCCCAGTCCAGGCCCATGTGTGTCTCGGCCCAAAATCAGCCCGTGGGTCCCACTTTGGGACTTGTGACTGTTTTTGAGTTATCGTCATTTTTATCGCGTTTTGTAATAATTAGCAAGCGAGAAATATTAATAAGTAAAATATTTAATTAAAAAGGTTTTTCATTAAATTATTATTTCTCACATGTTAGAAATTATAAGAAGAGATCGTAGTTTAATTTAATATCCTTTTAGTCAAACGGGTTTTGGTATGATAGAATAATTCACATGTTAGAAGTCTTAATAAAATAACATGAAATGAATATGTTGATTTTATGTCTATGTGGAAAAGACTCTGTTTCTAGCCGGTTTGACCAAACGGGTTTGGTCAAACTAAGATCTAGTCAGCCCCGTTTGACTGATGACCCGTCGCGGGACTCGGGTCGGGGATTTGTCTTCAAGTAAAGTTTTATTTACTTATTGAATTAGCCTTAGTAGATATGAGGCGATATGATATATGAACATGATTTATTTGCAATTAGTCACATGATAGGATGTTTTCCCGTGACTTCTTGATTTTATGGTTGGTGTCGTGTTGACCAAGTACCCATAGAGAATTATGAAGATATGGCGTCTTGACCATTCTAATTCTAAATGAGTAGCTTGGACCATGACATTGATAGGCAGGTACTGTCTTTAACGAGTATATGTTCACTTGTTGATAGCTTTTGTGTCTCGGCTTGGTGGTTTTATATCCAAGTCGGGGCATGGCTGCCTGATCCGTTTTGGGACTGGAGCCAGCTTAAGTACTAGCCATCTCTGCTTAGGGGGTCGCCGAGTAGAGTTTCTCATAGACGGTTATGTCATGGGACGGGGAATGGAATAGCTGTTGTCGCTAGGTCTGATCAGTCTAGGACTAGGATGTTTTCCTACCTTGTGGTATAGCCTCGAGTTACAGAAGTCGACTATCGCGTGCTAAGAACTTATATGCCTGTTTGTAGACGTATTGGTCTTTCATGTTTGTATGATTCTATGAGTTCTAGAAGGTGAGATGCAAGCCGGCTAGGATTGATAGAGTTTGGATTACCGATTGTTAACTGATTCACATGATTACGTTTTGATTAGGGTTTGAGTGTATCACGGCCATGTTTCTGAGAGGAACCTCTGAGCTAGCATACCAGCTTCCCTACCTCGGGTTATAGTTTATTATCGGATTCACATGATAGTTTTCATATGCTAGGTTATATGTTAGTTATCTGTTTCATAACATGAAAAGCATATCATATATGTTAAGGTTTTGTATTTTCAATATACATTGCTTTTATGTTTTTTCATGTTTCCAAATTAAACTCGACATTTCGTGGCTGTGAGAACTCCGAGTTCTCCCACTGCTGTGGCTTTCCGTGTTTATATTTAATGCGGTCGAACAGGTGGTGTTGCATATTTGGGTTACATGGACTAGCTAGCGAGCGAAGTATTTACCTTGGACCTATATTCGGTTCATATTTTGTATATTATTGTACACACTTTTATTTCCGTATTTATACGGGAGATATGTCTCCCGTCTTGTAGATTTCTTTTGTATAATAGTATTTCCGTTTTGTAATGACTTTTTTTTGTTATGACACCTTCGTTATGTATCATTATATTTCGTTTATGTATTTAAATAATTTTTTTTTCTTTCCGCAAATTTGAGGGTGTCACAACAAATATCCCCCTTAATATACTTTCAAGAAGCCTTAAAAAAGCCACTAGTGAACCCATCAGGCCCAGGACTCTTCTCACTGGGAATAGAGAAGACTGCCCCCTTGATATCCTCCATTGTAGGAATTCTACACATAAAACCCCAATCATTCTCATTCACCACCTTCCCTCGCCTAACAACACTACTATAAAACTCATTGATTTCTCCATTCTGTCCAAGAAGCTTCTGATAAAACTCCACAAAGGCTTGCATAATGGAGTCAGAGGTATGACATTCAACACCAAGACTATTCCTAATAGATACAACTTTGTTATGCAACTGTCTCTGTTTAACAGCCTGATGAAACATATTAGTATTAGAGTCACCTTCTTTAGCCCAACTAGCCTTAGCCTTTTGTCTAAGAAAGTCATCTCGAGCTCCAGCCAACATTCCATAGGACTCCCTAAGCTGCCTCTCCTTATCCATCAAAACATGATTACTAGTATCCATTTGAAGTTGAATCTGAGCATCAATAAGCAGTTTGAGAGCAACCTCAGAGTTCCTTTCTATATCAGAAAACAAATCCCTGTTAAGCTGTTTTAATTGAGGTTTTAACAGCTTAAGTTTAATAACAACCTTAAACATAGCATTCCCCACAACATTATCATGCCACACCTTTTTAATCATGTCATGATATCCATCAGCCTTGGTCCACATATTGAAAAACTTAAATGATTTACTACTTCTTCCATCATTCACCCCACAAGAGACAATACAAGGACAATGATCAAAATATCCTTCAGGAAGGTAATGAGAAAACCAGTCAAACCACCTATTCAACCACCCTCCATTAACTAAAACCCTATCAATCCTACTAAAGATCCTAGTCTCACTAGGTTGTTTATTGTTCTAAGTAGAAAAAGCTCCAGTTGATTTGATATCAGAAAGTTCACAACACTGAACCACAGATTGAAAAGGCAGCATTTCCTCATCCTTTACCAACTTTCCCAATCTCTCATTAGCATACATGACATTGTTAAAATCACCCAACACAATCCAAGGCTCAAGAGTATAGAATCTCTTGAAGGCACTCCAAAGTGGTACCCTCTCCTCAACTTTATTAAATCCATACACAAAGGTAGCAAAACATTCCATATCAGAGACTTTATCCTTGATTTTGGCATGAATAAACTGAGCATCAATCTCCAAAACCTCAAGCTCAATTCTAGATTCCTTCCAAATTAACCAAATTCTTCCACCATCATCAGCAGAATTATTAGTAACATAACTAAAAATTTGACACACATTACTAGCAATACCATTTAGAGACCTAAGCTTAACCTTAGTCACAAGGAGCCCAAACAAATCCACATCATTCTGATGTAGAAACCAACGAACTTCTTTCTGTTTTGTTGGACTTTTTAGACCCCTAATATTCCATGCTCCAAATCTAATTATTAGAAGAAGGGGGATTCCCACCTCCTCCTTTATCAACCAATTCAACATTGTCATTAACCGCATCCATAGCATCATTAAAGTTCACAGAAAACTCCTTATCATGACCCCCTACTAGTCTAGACTCATGTCTCATCAATTTGGTAATCACTCTAGCAGGTGTATAAGCCGAATTCAGACCAATATTAGGGGACACTGCAGGTGTAACCAGACCATAATTCCCCAATACCTTACTTACAGGAAGACTAGGAAATTCCTTAGGATCCAGCACACTACTACCAATCACCTTTGACTGCCAAACCTGCCTAGGAGGCTGTACTTTCTTCACAACATGCTTAGCCCCTAATTTCCTTCTACACATCTCAGCAGAATGTCCAATCCCACAGCATTGTTGACGGCTAATAGGAAGCCAATCATACTCAATAGCTACCTTAACCTCAACACCCATTTCATCATCAAACTCTATATTCTGAGGAAATTGTTGATCAAGTTCCACCTCAACCATAATCTTCGCATAACCCAACAGAGTTTTAAAGAGAGTAGCATCATCAATGTGTATAAACCTTCCAATCAAGCCTGCCAGTTTCTCCAAGCACTTACTCCCCCAAAACTTCAAATCTAATCCAACTAACTTAATCCAAATGGGCACTTTCTTAACAGACACTTTAGATATTTTAATGGAAGCATCCCAAGGTTTAATAACCATTGGCTTACCATCAAACAAGAACACACCATTCTGCAAGACCAATTTGTGGTGCTCAGCTTTAGCAAACCTAACCACAAACAAGCCATTGGGAAGAAAAGATATCTTAGTAATCTCATAAGCCGCCCAAATCCTCCTCAAAAAACCTTCAATAACCGCTCGAGGCGGATTCGCCCCCATGACATATCCATAAACCGCCTGTTTCCAGTATGCTATTACATCTTGAACATCCTCCATTGATAACTTCATTCTCGGTTGCACTGATTCCTTTGGTAGTGATCCAGCTTCATCAATTGTGTCCAAAACTGGAGAAGAAACCACCGTCTTCCCCCGTTTACCTCTATTAGAGACCACCGTCCACTCATTAGGATCATTATGTTCAACCGCGTCTCCATGATCCACTTCATTTAGGGCATCATCTATTGCATTATGAACAAACGCAATCTCCTCTTCAATACTCTCCACACGAACAGTTCTTTATTCATTTTTATTTTTACTACAAACAGTTTGATTGGATTTATTACAATTACTATTATTATTTTTAATATTTAATGATCTATTATTATTACTGGAACATGGTAAGGAATGAGCTAAAGTATTGGTTTTTGCCACTGCACAAACTCCAAGAACCCTAGAAAATTAGAGTCTTTCTCTCTCTAACTTTCTCTCTCATCCCCGGTATCCCATCTTTTGTATATCCTTAAAACTAGTTTGCTTCTATGTGGCGTACGAGATTATTTTGTATCTCCTTAAAACTAGTTTCAGTGTTCTATTATTACAAGTAAAGTGTTACTATGAAATATAACCAGGGTAACTTCAGTACTGAATGAGTGTGACTGCAACAGCAAAACAAATCAACTATTAATTGAAGGTATGTTCACAACATGATGTCTTAATCTGTATTATTTCTGTGCAGAATGAGTGTGACTGTATCAATAAACCCCATCATATGTTAATAATAGCCATCATCCCAACATTCTACAACCAAAATATGATAATAGAATACACTACAATAACAATAACACAATTACCAAGGAAGTGACACAAGATTAATGCAATAAGTGTAACTTTAATACAGAATAAGTAGAACTTCAATACAGAACCAGTGTCACTTTTAAAGTTAAATCCATAACGTCAATAATAAGACGCTATATACCAAACAAAATTGACATAATAGCTCTAGCCAAAACGTAACTTCAATCTCTAATAATTGCCAGTACAATTTTGAATCCAAAATAATTTGTTACGCAAATATATCTGTCCAACCATCCTAGTCTTCTTCTTCTTCTTCTTCTTCACCCTCCTCACCCTCATCTTCATGTTTTTCCACCTCTTCATTCTCCTCCTCTTCTTCTTTTTCTGCTTCTTCTTGGTGTTCAGGTGCAGCCTCCGCAAATGGGTTAGGGCAGTTCCTCTTATCATGGTGGGACATTTGTTTACAATTATTACACAGTCTTTTTGGTTTTTTCGACAAGATGATGGCCTTTGCTTTACTTGATATCATTCTTTTACCGCTCCCCTTATTTTTTGATTTTTTAGGAGGTAATACAACAATCTCCTGGCCGGCCATAATCCCTAGCATTTTCTCAAACTCCTGGTGTTTACTCACCGTTGTTGAGCACGACGGTAAGAGTTTCAACTTGAACTCACGGATTAAGGTGCACAAACTCTCAACCTCCTCCACGCCAAGCCCCCGCAATACACTAACTGTCTCATGAACTTCCGACCACAGAGTGGCCATCTGGAAATGTTCCTTGTCAATAATATCAATGTCCTCTGGGTTTTCAACATAACAGTCAAACAGTTTTAATCTCTTCACGCATCTGCTCCACCTTTTCGCAACATAAATGTAACACCCGGAAATGTACCCTATTTTTCTAGTAGGAAATATTTTACGAAAGCTTTTCAGTAAATTTAAGTTTTAAAATATAATTTTAAGTTTCGAGTCGAATTTAGAATTTCCGAGTTCGTATGTGGAATTTCTGCGAGATTCCATGAAAATCCCGTCTTAAGGCGAGTTTGACTTTTCTTGACTTTTGAGTCGGGTTTGACTTTCTTGACTTTGAAACCGTCTTTGACTTTTCCTTCATAACACAACACAACTCCCTCCTTAACCTAATTTCTCATTCAAACACCAAAAACAAATATCTTCCTCCTTAAGAAACTTTCCCTCTTTGAATATCGATCTTTGATTCGTCGTAACTTCTTCGTTACTTGATCGAATTTACGTAAGTTTATCTTATTCTTCTTCCCGTACCTTCCTCTATCCGTATTGATATTAAAATCATCGTCTTTCTCGCTTTTCAAATTTCCCGTCTTTCTCAAGATGAACTTTATTCATCTTTTTGCGATCTATGTGTAGGTGGTGACCTCCAAGATCCCGACAAAGACTATTTCCTTATAGAAGAGGAGCTTGACGATTAGTAGAGGCGCATAAAAGGTAACGGTGAAGGGTTACACGGTATCACTTACGTGTTTTACATGTTTATATGCTAGAAAATCGTATTAGATTACGATTAGGAAGATTAGAAACCATGCTATGATTAGTAAATGGTGTTATATGATGAATATTGATGATATATATTGATTGTTGATGATTATTAGAAGTATATATAAGTTTTGGATTGAATTGGTTAAGCTTTGGAAGCTCACGGATGAAGGGGTGTTCCCAGCCGGTCGACCGGCTGCCGGTCTGACCACCGGCTGAGAACACTCCAGTAACTCATTTGGAAACTTGGTTTTTGCATGAAGAGGTGCTCCAGGCCGGCCCACCGGCCACCGGTCAACCCACCGGCCTGGAACACATCAGTAGTGAAGTTTTGAGTTTTGGTGTGATGTTTTGTGCCGGTCGACCGGCCGCCGGTCTACCGACCGGCCCAGACCTCTTTTCTCTGTTTTTGGGATTTTGCCTGTGTTCTGAGCCGGCCCACCGGCCACCGGTCACTTGCCCGGCCTGGAACACGGCTGTGTTGTTTTCCCTTGACTTTTAAAACTCGTAATTTATAATAGTTCGCATGATCGGTTTATCGTATAATTTTACGTACTGTCTTATAATATTCATGTTTTGGATATATGATCTCTCTTTCGCATGTATCACATGTTTTGTGACGGTTTTGTATGTTCCCACTTTGAGTCGGTTTTTACAAATGAGTCGGTTTGAGCACTATTTTGTCTTGTGCTTTGTATTCTCATTCCCTTGGCTACCTTCCCGTTCGTAAGGCTGGAATGTCGGAACGGAGAGGTATCCTACTGCTTAAATGCATGTGTTAGTGGGCATACGACGACGTTGTTGGGAGTTGAACGCTATGCGTTGATCGACCCGGCCGTCAATGTTGTGTACTTGCGAGGTGGTGTTATTTGCATGTAGCGTACCGCTTGTTATGAGGCTTGAGCTCTTTTCCGCCTCTTTCGTGAATTGATCTACCGAATTTGGGGTACTCGGCATTTATATTGTAAGACCGAGTCTTGGATGCGAAACGTTTATCGCATGTCGAATCGGAACACGTTTATTCCGAGATCCTGGCCAGGTTTAGACTAGGACCGGATATTATTATCGTCGTGCTACCAGGAGGAAATTAGTCTACATACGCGAAATGCTTTATCGTGTATGCTTTCAGGGAAATGCTTTATCCCGTGGATGCCTTTTAATCATACTTGCCATGTACACGATGCTAGTGCGTTTCATTTACCGTGAGAATTGTCGTCTTGTGTCGTTCTTTGAATGCGTGATTTCATGATATTGTTCATGGACATTGCATGATTGGACACCGTCATTGTCTTGGTTCGTGAATGGATGATAACAAGTTGGATTTTGTGTAATCATCGCATGACTTGGCTGGTTTGTCTGTCGAGTCTCAATCTTATCAATCTTATACCGCTAACGGTGAGATGTAAGCCCTAGTGAGCTTATTTCGATTGCTAAGAGTGTCTTTCCCGAGTCTTTGAATAACATGATGGTTTACGATTTGATTTCCACATGTTCTTATCATTATATCCCGCATTGCCTGTCTATCCTTATCGTATTTCACATGGATATCTATATGTATGCATGCTCTACTTTTGTATTTCCTTATATGTAAGTTTGATGTGATATGGCTGGGAGAACCCGGAGTTACTCCCCACTGACTGTGGCATTCATGTTTTTCATGGATGAACAGGTTGCTTGCTATGGATGACTTTTTGGATATGATATTTTGGGGTTCGGGTGTGAGCTAGCGGGCGTTGTTCCTGGAAGTTCACCTCTAGACGATAGTAGCTAGTTTTGGTTAAACACTTGTTCTTTGCTAACATTTTAAGAGACCCCGTCTCTTTGTTGTATATTCCGTACTTAGTTTGTAATATTTTGACACACCTCGTGTTATATATATCTTGCATGTTTAAAAGTTTTTTTAAATACCGTAATTCCGCATATTATTTCACATGCTTGTATGTTTTATATTTCCGCATTCGCGAGGGTTGTCACAGTTGGTATCAGAGCTTTGATCGCTCCCGACGCACACACGTGAACCCTAACTTAAACTACTTGACCTTGAAATAATAAATGAGAGTTGGGTAGAAGTTAAGGACTTTAATTGGTAGTCTATTTGTTTATGCTAATTGATAGGAGTAACTTAATTTGTTTTTGTCTCTTATGAAGATGGTTAGACCGCGTTTAGCTGAGAATATTATGATGGAGGCTCTTGCTCAAGTGCTGAAGAATCAGCAAGATGCCGCTTTAGCTAATGCCAACCAAGTTCCCCTAGAAGGGAGGACAACCATCAAGGTGGCTATGCATGGGTGGCGGGCAAATTGCAAGGAGTAAGATCGTGCCTTATGGTGGAGAGCCGGATCCTACGGAGCTATCCGACTGGTTCCGTGAGATGGAAAAGCAGTTTGATCTTTACCAAGTCCGGGAAGAGGATAAAGTGAGGATTGCAAAGCACTTTCTAGTGCGGGAAGCCGACAACTGGTGGGCTATTACAAGTGCCACCGCAACTCTTGAAGAGGACTTCAACTGGGCTTGCTTTAAGGCTCTTGTGGAGGGTAGGTTTTATCCCAAAGAGCTTAAACAGCAAAGGCTTAAAGAGTTCATTGATTTTAAACAAGGTAACCTATCGGCTCAAGATTTTACGACGGAGTTTAATAAGCTCGCTCATTTCGCGCCAAGGCTTATTCGGGATGATGAAGACCGTGCATTCTACTATCGTAACAAGTTAAATGCCGTTCTTCAAAGTAAGGTGAGAAGGGGTACCGCATCCTTTGGAGATCTCTACGACGATTCCTTGTGGGCTGAAAATTCAATGAGGGCTATTAGAGATGAAGCTTCAATGAATAATCCCTCTCCTTCTTATGCTCCTAGGCCGAATGCTTTTGGAAAGAGGCCGTTTATTCCGTCTCCTTCTAATTCCTATGCTAACAAGAGGAGGTTTAATCCTTCTTCCAATGCCAATGCAAGGAATCCTGCTCCTTTGATTCCTAGAGCTACTTCAAATGTGGCTCATAGGCCTTATGCTCCCCAAGCTCAAGGTCGTCTTTGTAGCGGTTGTAGACTTCCACTACACCCCGGTAGAACTTGTAACAACCGACCTTATGTGTGCTACTTTTGTCAAAAGGGTGGTCATCGTTACGAGGATTGCCCCGACCGAAAGTTGCCTCCTCCTCCTAAGCCTAAGGGTTCAATCTTTGTCATGAGCCGTGCCGAAGCCGATGCTCATCCCGAGATTATTACGGGTATGTTCTCAATCTTAGAGCAACCGTGTCTTATTTTATTTGATACCGGTGCTTCAATGTCTTTTGTGTCATCGACTTATGCTAGTAAATTATCAATCAAGCCTACATCTAGTGAGGATACTCCCATATCCTTACCTTCCGGAGATATTATGTCTTGTTCAACCCTTTATCCAAATGTACCTATTTCTATTTCGGGTTCTATCTTTCCCGCAAATCTCCTTAAGTTTCTTCTAGGAGAGTTTGATATTATTTTAGGTATTGATTGGCTAGCTATGTATCATGCTAGGTTCCAGTGTCGTGATCAAAAGATTTTCTTAAAGAGTCCTTTAGGTGTTAGAATAACCTATAAGGGATCTCATCCCCGTAAAGGTGTGTCTTTAATTTCTGCTATGAAGTTGGTAAGTATGGTTAGAAAAGGTCATCAAGCATTCTTGTGTGTTGTGACTTCTTCAAATACCTCTTTGCCAAGTATTGAAGATGTGCCTATTGTTCGAGAGTTCATTGATGTATTCCCCGAAGATTTGCCCGGGATTCCTCCCGAGCGTGATGTGGAATTCTCTATTGAGCTTGTACCTGGTTCGGGTCCAATTGCCAAAGCTCCTTATCGTATGGCTCCTTCTGAATTGAAAGAGTTAAGGAAGCAGTTGGATGATATGATTGAAAAGGGTTTTATTCGACCAAGTGCCTCGCCTTGGGGTGCTCCTGTTCTTTTTTTTTGAAAAGAAGGATGGTTCTATGAGATTGTGTATCGATTATCGTGAATTGAATCGGATTACAATCAAGAATAGGTATCCTTTACCGAGAATTGAAGATTTATTTGATCAATTAAAGGGTGCTTCTACTTTTTCGAAAATTGATTTGAGATCGGGTTATCATCAAATTCCGGTTAGAGATGTTGATATTCCAAAGACCGCTTTCAGTACGAGGTATGGCCATTATGAATTTAAAGTAATGCCATTTGGATTGACGAATGCTCCTGCTATCTTTATGGATCAAATGAACCGCACGTTTAGTGAATATCTTGACAAGTGTGTGGTGGTATTTATTGATGATATTCTTATTTTCTCCAAGTCCGAAGATGAGCATGCTAGTCATTTGAGGATTATTTTGGGTGTTCTACGTCGTCAGAAGTGGTATGCTAAGTTCTCTAAGTGCGAATTTTGGTTACCTAAAGTGTCCTTTCTTGGGCATGTGATTTCTAAAGAGGGTGTTATGGTGGATCCTTCGAAGATTGAAGTCGTTGTTGATTGGGAGAGTTCGTCTGATATTAGAGAGATTCGAAGTTTCCTTGGTTTAGCTGGTTATTACCGAAGGTTTGTCAAGGATTTCTCTAAGCTTGCTAGACCGATGACTCAGTTATTGAAGAAGGAAACCAAATTCCTATGGAATGAAGCTTGTGAAGCAGGGCGTTTCAAGAGTTAAAGAAGAGGTTAACTACCGCTCCGGTGTTGACTTTGCCTGAAGATGGAGTAGACTTTGATGTCTATTGTGATGCTTCAAAAATGGGTTTAGGTTGTGTTCTTATGCAAAACAGGAGGGTGGTGGCTTATGCTTCTAGGCAATTGAGAGTTCATGAAGTGAACTATCCTACTCATGATCTAGAATTGGCCGCTGTTGTTCATGCTTTGAAAGTATGGAGGCATTATTTAATTGGAGTTCATTGTCGTATCTTCACCGATCACAAGAGTTTGAAGTACCTATTTACTCAAAAAGAGTTGAATATGAGGCAAAGAAGATGGTTGGAATTGGTGAATGATTATGATTTTGAGTTGTTGTATCATGAAGGGAAGGCTAATGTTGTTGCCGATGCTCTTAGTAGAAAAGCTTCTCATGCTTTGAATGCTTTGCATGTTTTACCTGTTGATCTTTGTGCCGAGTTTCGAAGATTGAGTTTGGAGTTTGTAGAGCGTGGTTTTGTTCATATTGGTGCTATGATTGCCGAGCCGGTGTTTCTCCGTGAAATTCGTGAAAGCCAAGTTGATGATCTTATCTACAAGTCTATCCAAGCCAGGATTCTTGAAGGTAAAGGTAAAGATTTCAAGTTTGATAATGAAGGTGTTCTTCGTTTCCATGGTCGTTTATTTGTTCCTAATGCTCTTAATTTGAGGAAGCGAGTTCTTGATGAAGCTCATCTTTCCCCTTATTCTATTCACCCCGGTGGTGATAAGATGTACAAGGATTTGAAGCTGCAGTTTTGGTGGCCGAACTTGAAGGGTGATGTTGTGTCATATGTTGGAAGATGTTTGACTTGCCAACAAGTGAAAATTGAACACAAGAGACCCGGTGGATTGCTACAACCGTTGGATATTCCGCTATGGAAGTGGGAATCTATTTCAATGGATTTTGTTATGGCTTTGCCGAAAACCGTTGGAGGTAAAGATGCTGTTTGGGTTGTTGTTGATCGATTGACCAAGTGTGCTAGATTTATTCCGATCAAAGAAACTTGGAATTTGGATCGTTTAGCAAAGGCTTATGTGGATGAAATTGTTAGATATCATGGTGTTCCTTTGGAGATTATATCCGACCGAGATCCGAGATTCTGTTCGAGATTTTGGAAAGCTTTGCAAGAAGCCATGGGTAGTAAGTTGTTGATGAGTACTGCTTTTCATGCCGCTACGGATGGTCAGACTGAGAGGACTATTCAGACTTTAGAAGACTTGCTTAGGGCTTGTGCTCTTGACTTTCAGTCTAGTTGGGAAAAGAGTTTACCGTTGGTGGAGTTTTCTTACAACAATAGTTATCATGCATCTATCAAGATGGCTCCATATGAAGCTCTTTATGGAAGGAAATGTCGGAGTCCTATATGTTGGAATCAATTGAGTGACAATCGTGATTTAGGCCCCGATGTTCTTGTTGAAACCATTGATAATGTGAAGGTCATTCGTGATAGAATGAAAGCCGCTCAAGACCGTCAAAAGTCTTATGCCGATATCCGAAGAAGGCCGTTAGAGTTTGAAGTTGGTGATAAAGTGTTCGTGAAGGTGTCTCCTATGAAGGGTGTTAAAAGGTTTGGTGTTAAGGGTAAATTGAGCCCGAAATACATTGGACCCTTTGATATTGTGGAAAGGATTGGTGCAGTTGCTTATAAGTTGGATTTGCCGCCGAATTTGGCTAAGGTTCATAATGTTTTTCATGTTTCTCAATTGAGAAAGTATGTAAGTGATCCAAGCCATGTCTTTCAAGTTGAATTGCCCGAGCTTGAACCAAATCTATCCTTTGAAGAGAAGCCGATCCGTATCTTAGATCGTAAGGATAGGAAGTTGAGAAGTAAAGTAGTTCCGTTGGTGAAAATCTTGTGGAGAAGTGCTAATGTCGAAGAAGAGACTTGGGAAACCGAAGCTTCTATGCGTAGTAAATATCCGAGTCTTTTCGAGTAAGGTAAATTTTTATTTTCCTCAAGTTTCGAGGACGAAACTTTTTAAAAGGTGGGGTGATTGTAACACCCGGAAATGTACCCTATTTTTCTAATAGAAATATTTTACGAAATCGTCTCAGTAATTTTTAAGTTATAAATTATAATTTTAAGTTCCGAGTCGAATTTAGAATTTCTGAGTTCGTATTTGGAATTTCTGCGAGATTTCATGAAAATCCCGTCTTCAGCCTAGTTTGACTTTCTTGACTTTGGAAATCGTCTTTGACTTTTCCTTCATAACTCACACAACTCATACTCCTTAACCTAATATTTCATTTCCACACAAAAATCAAACACATTTTCTTTCTTCCTCCTTAAGCAACTTTTCCCTCTTTGAATATCGATCTTTGATTCATCGTAACTTCTTCATTTCTCGATAGAATTCACGTAAGTTCGTCTTATTCTTCTTCCCTAACCTTCCTCTATCCGTATTGATAATAAAATTATCGTCTTTCTCGCTTTTTAAGCATTCCGTCTTTCTCAAGATGAACTTTATTCATCTTTTTGCGATCTAATTGTAGGTGGCTACCTCCAAGATCCCGACAAAGACTATTTTCTTATAGAAGAGGAGCTTGACGATCATTAGAGACGCTCAAAGGTAACGGTGAAGGGTTACTCGGTATTACTTACGTGTTTTCCATGTTTATATGCTAGAAAATCGTATTAGAATACGATTAGGAAGATTAGAAACCATGCTATGATTAGTAAATGATGTTATATGATGAATATTGATGATATATGTTGAGTGTTGATGATTATTGGAAGTATAATTGAGTTTTGAAATGAATTGGTTAAGCTTTGGAAGCTCTCGGGTGAAGAAGTGCTCCCAGCCGGTCGACCGGCCGCCGGTCTGACCACCGGCTGGGAACACATCAGAAACACCTTTGGAAATTGAGAATTTGTATGAAGTGGTGCTCCAGGCCGGCCAACCGGCCACCGGTCAACCCACCGGCCTGGAACACATCAGTAAGGCAAGTTTTGATTTTGGTGTAGTGCTCTGTGCCGGTCGACCGGCCGCCGGTCGACTGACCGGCCCAGACCCCTTTTCTCTGTTTTTTGGATTTTGCCTGTGTTCTGAGCCGGCCCACCGGCCGCCGGTCTCCTGCCCGGCCTGGAACACGGCTGTATATTTTTCCTCCAACTTTTAAAACTCGTAATTTATAATAGTTCGCATGATCCGTTTACCGTGTAATTTTACGTAAGGTCTTATAATATTCATGTTTTGGATATATGATATCTCTTTCGCATGTATCACATGTTTGGTGACGGTTTTCGATATGTTCCCACTTTGAGTCGTTTTTACACATGAGTCGGTTTGAGCACTATTTTTTCTTGTGCTTTGTATTCTCATTCCCTTGGCTACCTTCCCGTTCGTAAGGCTGGAATGTCGGAACGGAGAGGTATCCTACTGCTTAAATGCATGTGTTAGTGGGCATATGACGACGTTGTTGGGAGTTTGAACTCTAGCGTTTGTTCCGACCGGCCGTCAATGGTTGTATACTTCGAGGTGTGTGTATTTGGCATTAGCGTATACCGCATGTGTAATGAGTCTTGAGCTCTTTTGTGGGGCGCCTCTTTCGTGAATTGTTCTACCGAATTTGGGGTACTCGGCGTCTCTGATTGACCGAGTCTTGGATGCGAAACGTTTATCGCATGTCGAACCGGAAAATGTGATTTCGGGATTCTGGCCAGATTTAGACTAGGACCGTGTATTTATATCGTCGTTCTACCAGGAGGAAAATTAGTCTACATATACGAAATGTTGATCGTGTATGAGTTCAGGGAAATGTTTATCCCGTGGATGCCTGTTAATCATACTTGCCATGTACACGGTGCTAGTGCGTTTCATTTACCGTGAGAGAAGGTCGTCTTGTGTCGTCTTTGAATGCGTTATTTCATGATATTGTTCATGGTCATTGCATGATTGGGCACCGTCTTTGTCTTGGTTCGTGAATGGATGATAATATGTTGGATATTATGTGATCATCGGCATGACTTGACTGGTTTGTCTGTCGAGTCTCAATCTTATCAATCTTCTACCGCTAACGGTGAGATGCAAGCCCTAGTGAGCGTATTCGGTTGCCTAAGAGTGTCTTCCCCGAGTCTTTGAATAACATGATGGATTCGGATTTGTATTCCATATGCTCTTATCATTATTTATCGAATTGCCTATCTATTCTTATCGTATCTCACATGTATATCTATATATGCATGATTTTACTTTCGTATTTCCTTCTATGTACGTTTAATGTGATATGGATGGGAGAACCCGGAGTTACTCCCCACTGATTGTGGCGTTCATGTTTTTCATGAATGAACAGGTTGCTTGCATGGATGGCTTTTTGCTTATGCTATTTTGGGTTCGGGTGTGAGCTAGCGGGCGTTGTCCCTGGATGAAACACCTCTAGACGTTGTGTAGCTAGTTGCTAATTACTTTGTCTTTTGTTAACACTTTGAGAGACTACGTCTCTTGTGGTATTTTTATTTAGTTTGTAATATTTTGACACTCCTCGTATTTTTCTATCTTGCATGTATAAAGGTTTTTAAAATACCGTATTTTCCGCTAAATAATTCACATGCTTGTATGTTTTATATTTCCGCATTCGCGAGGGTTATCACAGTTGGTATCAGAGCTTTAACGCTCCCGACGCACACACGTGAACCCTAAACTTAGACTACTTGACCTTGAAATAATAAATGAGAGATCGGTAGAAATTAAGGACTTTACTTGGTAGTATTGTGATACTTGATGTTGTTTAGGTTTCAACTTGTTGTAATTGTGTTGAGTGATGTTATGTTTGTTGATCACCGTCTTAAGGTGGATTCATTGTGTACCTAGGGAAGAAGTATCTCTACAGAAGATTTGAAGATTGACAAGCCTAAATGAAGTGTATTTCTTCCTCATCGATGTTTTCTCTCGTCCTTAATGTATCGTGCTCTCTTCCTTCTATCTAAGTGCTTCTTCATCATTTAACTTCTTTTTCCCTTGGAATTTACTCGTGTTAATTTCCTCCTCCTTATCAATTTGTACCCTCAACTTCCTTATGTGACCTTTTGTGGACACCATACCCTTTGGTTTGTGGAATATTGTACTTGGTCGGAAGAACTTGAAATTTTGTGGAATATTAGTGGTGTTAGAATGAATTTGTGATTTGAGGAAAATGGTGTAGATCTAAATTCACCCTATATTGTTGATTGGTTGTAACTCTAAGGAAAGGTAGTAAGATAAGTTTGATGATTTTAATGCTTGATGTTTGTCATGACTAATGTGTAAATAGTTCATGATATTCGATGGTGTAAGGTCGAATGAGTTGGCTATGACTTCTTAACTCATTAGTAATTTAGTCTTTTGGACTTAGAAGCTTAGTATTGTTTTGAAGACCATGCGTATGATAGGTGAAATTGGTGTAAATAAGAAGTTTTGAATGGTATCTTAAGGTGCGAATTGCTTTTGAGATTTAGTGACGTCTTGTGGTTTCCTTTTGTGTGTTTGTGAGTATAGGCTTGGTGGAAAAGCTTTTGGCTATAATTCTTGGATTTAAAAAGATGATCTTATCTTATGGTATCGGAGACTTGTTTGAAGTAGTAAGGTTTCGTTGTAAGTTGAACCATATTACTTGAGGATTATAGATATGAGCGAGATTCGATGATGTGATCTATGGTGGATATACCTTGGGATGTTAATGATGATGTTTGGCTTGATGTTGTACTTTGATAATAATGAACTCGTGGGCTATAGACGTGAAGATGACCGAGTATAAGAGAGTATTTGTTAGTCCTTCCAATTAAAAATCCAAACCTTGAGGTTAGTGTTGAATATTTGAGCTAAAGGAATGTTATTATTAATTGAGTTACAAATTCCACATTTGGGAATCCTTGTTATATGAAAGCGGGTGGACTGAAGGGGTTGGAGTCGATTTTATCAAATCTAGGTGTACCTTACTTTGAGGCTTGTACGTGGTACGAGCGTCCTTGTAAGAGACCTTGTTTGGGATGAGCTGCTTACTATCACCTAAGTCTTTGAAAGGATGAAAACTTGTGGATAATCTAAACCCTTACTCGTGCCATCATTCCTTTTCATTTCCATTCTTGAATGTTTTTGTCAAGATTGATCTTTAAGAAATTACAAGCTCGTACTTTCTTTCTTACTCGGATAGCTTCATAACTCTACTATCTGCTTTGTCTCTTCCTTGTCCTCGTTATTTCAACGCTCCTCTCTTGTAATCTCGTGCCTTATTTTTTTCCCGTGTTCTCCTTGAGATTCCTTATCGCTTTCTATCTCGTTGCTCCTTCATCTTTTCTCTAGTGGATTGGATATTCCGTTTGTAAAGCTAAGAGAATAAGTGTAATGTATTTTGGAATTCTTTAGCTAGAATATGTGTCTTTGGATTGAGCAAATTTCATGTTGTATTTGTTCATGGGAAATAGGACTTAAGCTCTAGGATGAATCCTAATAGTGATAATGTATCCTCTCGTAGTGGTTTTAGATTTGGAGTTTGGTATTGTAGTGGTATTTTGAGAATTGAGTGGATCATGATAATAGTTCGTTGTTTCGAGATATTGGAATAGTTACCTTGGAGACCATTTGGGGATTAGATGTCTGTAAATGGTGGATTCTAAAAGAGACTTTGCTTTGGTAATTAAGACTGGTCACCATATTTTGAGGAATATTTTCATAAGTGAAGATCGATGCATCTTGAGTTATAGTTGAGCTGGATGATTTGAATAGTTGTATCATCGCCATGTCCTTGGCCATATAGGACTTGGAATTTGTAATTGATCGCTCTTGAGGTTTTGATGGTTTGTAAAAGAGAAATTTCTTTAAGTTTAGGATATTAAGCCTTGAAGTACTTTGAATCGAAGAATTGGAATGGTGAGCCCATTCATCTTATGATTGGTGGTAATTATGCTTTTCTAGATATAATTATTTATGCTTGTGGATTCGAGTGTAATAATTGACTGGACTAGGTATGTTCGAATACATTTAGGAATCTTTCATGTGGATTATTTAATTGTGGATTTTCCCTTGTCGATAGACCTTAGTTAATGCTAGTTGGATACTAGATATTCGGGTTCGTAGTTTGACCTGATGATTGTTAAGGATTTTTTAGAATCTAATGATTGAAAGCGGTTAAGGTATGACCGAGATGAGTTACATTCTTTTGAAGACTAGCTTATTAACGATGTTTGTGATGTTAATTGGATAAGCCCTTAGAATGATGTGGCTATAATTTGGGTTTGGCGAAAATGCCCGAGAAATTGACTATGATGACTTTTGTATTGAGTGGAGTGTTTGGTTCTTAGGTTTTCTTCCCCTTTTGAGCAATTGCTTTGTCGTTCATTTCTCCCTTTGCCTTTCAAATTGACGCTTATTCAATTTGTTATTCTTTGGACATTGTCCTTCTTTCCGCTATTACTCGTTTCGATAGGCCTTCTTGTTTCTTTTTACTCGTTGTGTTTATCTTTTATTACCATGATTGTGAGTTTGATGTTCAAATTACTTTTATGTGTGTGCAATGCTTGGTTGTCTTGAGTGTACGAATTTAGAAAATTTTCAAATTTTCAAGATGGATTTCACATTTATCCTTTTAAAAGAGTTTTAGAAATGAAATTTCTACTTTCATTTTTCGAAAAGGGATTTAGGTTGCTCTTATACTGGATTTTGCGTTTGGTTGGATGCTAGAACTTGTTATTGGAGACGTCTAATGATTGGTTCTGCACTTATCAACGTATGATTTAATTTTAATCTTGTCTTTACTTTGGAATGTTGGTGTTCTTGTGTGCACGACAAGAACAATTTCGTTCCACAGAAAAAGAGAGTTACTTTCGAAAACTTTTCCTATACCTTTTTGGAAAATGTCATGCTTTTGAAATACATTTCCTTGAAAATGTTGTGAATACCAATTTGGAGAAAACGAATTGGTCCTTATAACTTTTCTTTTCTACTCTCAAGTTTCGAGGACGAAACTTTTTAAAAGGAGGGGTGATTGTAACACCCGGAAATGTACCCTATTTTTCTAGTAGAAATATTTTACGAAATCTTTTCAGCAAATTTAAGGTTTAATTTATAATTTTATGTTCCGAGTCGAATTTAGAATTTCCGAGTTCGTATTTGGAATTTCTGTGAGATTTCATGAAAATCCCGTCTTAAGGCGAGTTTGACTTTTCTTGACTTTTGAGTCGAGTTTGACTTTTCTTGACTTTTGAGTCGAGTTTTGACTTTTCTTGACTTTTGAGTCGAGTTTGACTTTTCTTGACTTTTGAGTCGAGTTTGACTTTTCTTGACTTTTGAGTCGAGTTTGACTTTTCTTGACTTTTGAGTCGAGTTGGACTTTTCTTGACTTTGGAACCGTCTTTGACTTTCGTTGACTTTTTTCCTTCATATCCACTCATACTCCTTAACCTATTTCATTCACAAACACAACACAATTCCTTCATCACTAAGAAAACTCAAACCCTTGCGTCCATCTTTGATCCGATCTTTGAATCACCGTATCTCCTTCGTTCTTTGACGGAATTCACGTAAGTTCGTCTTATTCTTCCCCTCTTACCTTCCTCTATCCGTATTGGTAATAAAATTACCGTCTTTCTCGCTTTTTAAATTATCCGTCTTTCTCAAGATGAATTTTATTCATCTTTTATTACCGATTTGTAGGTGGAGACTACTAGGAAGGTTTAGTAATCGATTAAAGACGCGTAAAGGTAACGGTGAAGGGTTACTCGGTATCATTTACGTGTTTTACATGCTTTATATGTTAGAATTCGTATTTAGAATATGATTTGTAAGCTTAGGAATTATGTTATGATTTATGATTGTTGTTATTTGATGATTGTTGATGATGAATATTGATTGTTGATGATGAATATTGATTGTTGATAATTATTAGAAGTGAATTAGGAGAATTGAAAATGATAGGAATGGTGTTGGTTGTTCTCGGGTAGAATGGGGTTCCTGGCCGAAGGACCGGCAGCCGGTCTAGTGCCCGGCTAGGAATTTCCTGCACCGACCCTTTTTCGTAGAATGATCATAACTCCTTCGTTACTTGCTTGTTTTGGGCTTGTGACCACTCGTTGGAACCGAAGAGGATAAGCTATCACCTCGACTTGGAAATTCTGCATTCCCATATCTAGAACTCTAGTTATGACCATTTGAAGTAGACCCTTGTTTTGATAGTTTCCAAACTTGTGATTTTTTGTGTTTGTTAGTGTTGTGCTCTGAGCCGGGGTACCGGCCGCCTCCCTCTTGACCGGCCTGGAACACATTACCTTGTTTTCTATGATTTTTGGTTTTTGCCTTGTGCTCTGAGCCGGCCCACCGGCCGCCGGTCCAGTGACCGGCCTAGAACACGGTTGTGTTCTTTTCCTTTAATTTCTAAAACTCATAATTTATATTAGTTCGCATGATCCGTTTATTGTATAATTTTACGTAATGTCTTATAATATTCATGTTTTGGATGTATGATATCTCATTCGCATGTATCACATGTTTTGTGACGGTTTTCGATATGTTCCCACTTTGAGTCGGTTTTTACAAATGAGTCGGTTTGAGCACTATTTTGTCTTGTGCTTTGTACTCTCATTCCTTTGGCTACCTTCCCGTTCGTAAGGCTGGAATGTCGGAACGGAGAGGTATCCTACTGCTTAATTGCATGTGTAGTGGGCATACGACGACGTTGTTGGGAGTTGAACGCTATGCGTTGTTCGACCCGGCCGTCAAATGTTGTGTACTTGCGAGGTGGTGTTATTTGCATGTAGCGTACCGCTTGTTATGAGGCTTGAGCTGTTTTTCCGCCTCTTTCGTGAATTGATCTACCGAATTGGGGTACTCGGCGTCTATGATTGACCGAGTCTTGGATGCGAAACGTTTATCGCATGTCGAATCGGAAAATGTTATTTCGAGAGTCTGGACAGGTTTAGACTAGGATCGGATATTTATATCGTCGTCCTACCGGGAGGAAATTAGTCTACATATACGAAATGTTAATCGTGTATGCGTTCATGGAAATGTTTATCCCGTGGATGCGATTTTAATCATACTTGCCATGTACACGGTGCTAGTGCGTGTCATTTAACGTGGGAGATGTCGTCAACGTATTGTACGTTTGAATGGATGGTTATATGATTGATGATTTGTGATCTTTGGATGACTTGGCATGGTTTGTTTGTCGAGTCTCAATCTTATCAAACTTATGCCGCTAACGGTGAGATGCAAGCCCTAGTGAGAGTGTATGGTTGCCTAAGAGTGTCATCCCCGAATCTTACTATAATATGATGGTTACAGATTTGTACTTCATATGCTCTTATCTTTATATATTGAATTGCCTATTTATCCTTCTCGTACTTCACATGTATATTTATATATGCATGATTCTACTTTTTTATTTCCGTTTATGTACGTTTAATGTGATATGGCTGGGAGAACCCGGAGTTACTCCCCACTGATTGTGGCGTTCATGTTTTTCATGGATGAACAAGTTGCTTGCTTGGATGGCTTTTTGCTTGTGGTATTTTGGGTTCGGGTGTGAGCTAGCGGGCGTTGGCCTGGATGAGTCACCTCTAGACGTTGTTTAGCAAGTTGCTAATAACGTTGATGTTGGGTAGCATTTTGAGAGACTTCGTCTCTTGTAGTATTTTATATTTCGGTTTGTAATTATTGACATTCCTCGTACCTTTCTAATTGCATGTGAAAAGTTTTAAAAACACCGTATTTTCTGCTATATTAATCACATGTTTGTATGTTTTATTTCCGCATTCGCGAGGGTTGTCACAGTTGGTATCAGAGCTTTATCGCTCCCGACGCACACATGTGAACCCTAAACTTAAACTACTTGACCTTGAAATAATAAATGAGAGATGGGTAGAAGTTAAGGATTTTACTTGGTAGTCTTTTTGCTTATGCTAAGTGTTAGGATTAACTTGTTTTGTTTTTATTTCTTATGAAGATGGTTAGACCTCGAGTAGTAGAGAACGTTATGCTAGAAGCTCTTACGCAAGTGTTGAAGAATCAACAAGATGCGGCTATTGCTCAAGCCAACCAAGTTTCCCCTCGTAGAGAAGATAACCATCAACGAGGCTACGCTTGGGTGACAAGCCAAATAGCTAGGAGTAAGATTATACCTTACGGTGGAGAGCCGGACCCTACCGAGCTATCGAAATGGTTCCGAGAAATGGAGAAGCAATTTGATCTATACCAAGTACGTGAAGAGGACAAGGTAAGGATTGCAAAGCACTTCCGTGTAAGGGAAGCAGATAATTGGTGGGCGATTACTAGCGCCACCGCTACTCTTGAAGATGATTTCAATTGGGCTTGTTTCAAAGCTCTAGTTGAAGGTCGATTTTATCCCAAGGAGCTAAAGCAACAAAGGCTCAAGGAATTTATTGACTTCAAGCAAGGTAACTTGTCGGCACAAGACTTCACTACGGAGTTCAACAAGCTTGCTCATTTTGCTCCGAGGCTTATCAAAGATGACGAGGAGGAATACTACTTCCTTTGGTGATTTATATGATGATGCTTTATGGGCCGAGAACTCCATGAAGGCTATTAGGGATGAAGCTATGATGAATAATCCCCCTCCTTCTTTCACTCCTAGGCCAAATGTCTATGGGAAGAGACCGTTTACTCCGTCTTCCTCTAACTCTTATGCCAACAAGAGGAGATTCAATCCTCCTTCAAATGCAAATGCAAGAGCTCCCGCTCCTTTCATTCCCCGAGCTACTTCTAACGTGGCTCATAGGCCTTATGTTCCTCCTCAAGCCCAAGGTCGCTTATGTAACCGTTGTAGACAACCACACCACCCCGGTGTGACTTGTTC
The DNA here is from genome assembly GCA_022085475.1 of Heliosperma pusillum. NCBI lineage: Eukaryota > Viridiplantae > Streptophyta > Magnoliopsida > Caryophyllales > Caryophyllaceae > Heliosperma > Heliosperma pusillum. The sequence continues at coordinate 14,875 of JAIUZE010006215.1, read as the reverse complement.
CAACCGACCTTATATTTGCTTCTTTTGCCAAAAGGGTGGTCACCGTTATGAGGATTGCTCCGATCGTAAGTTGCCTCCTCCAATTGCTAAACCTAAGGGTTCTATCTTCGTTCTGAGCCGAGCCGAAGCCGACGCTCATCCGGAGATAATTACGGGTATGTTCTCAATTTTAGAGCAACCGTGTTTTATTCTTTTTTATACCGGTGCTTTTATGTCCTTTGTGTTTTCGACTTATGCTAATAAATTAACTATCAAGCCTACATCTAGTGAGGATACTCCCATATCCTTACCATCCGGAGATATTATCTCTTGTTCTACTCTTTATCCAAATGTTCCAATCTCTATTTCGGGTACTATATTTCCCGCAAATCTCCTTAAGTTTCCTCTAGGAGAGTTCAATGTAATTCTAGGTATTGATTGGTTAGCGTTATACCATGCTAGATTCGAGTGTCGAGATCAAAAGATCTATTTAAAGATTCATTTAGGAGTTAGAATAACCTACAAGGGATCTCAACCCCGAAAGGGTGTGTCTTTGATTTCCGCAATGAAATTGGTGAGTATGGTAAGAAAGGGTCACCAAGCATACTTGTGTATTGTGACTTCTACAACTACCTCCTTACCGAATATTGAAGATGTGCCTATAGTTCGTGTATTCGTTGATGTATTCCCTGAAGACTTTCCCAGGATTCCTCCCGAGCGTGATGTTGAGTTTTCTATTGATCTTGTACCTGGTTCCGGACCAATAGCCAAAGCTCCTTACCGTATGGCTCCGACCGAGTTGAAAAAGTTAAGGAAGCAACTTGATGATATGATTGAGAAAGGTTTCATTCGACCAAGTGCCTCGCCTTGGGGTGCTCCCGTTCTCTTTGTGAAGAAGAAAGATGGTTCTATGAGGCTTTGTATTGATTACCGTGAGTTGAATCGGATTACAATCAAGAATAGATATCCTTTGCCAAGAATTGAAGATTTGTTTGATCAACTAAAGGATGCTTCTACTTTTTCCAAGATTGATTTGAGATCCGGTTATCACCAAATTCCCGTTCGTGATGCCGATATTCCGAAGACCGCTTTTAGTACAAGATATGGTCATTATGAGTTCAAGGTGATGCCATTTGGATTGACAAATGCTCCCGCTATTTTCATGGACCAAATGAACCGCACTTTTAGTGAGTACCTTGATAAGTGTGTGGTGGTGTTCATTGACGACATCCTTATTTTCTCCAAGACCGAAGAAGAGCATGCTATTCATCTAACGACTATTTTGGGTGTTCTTCGTCGTCAGAATTGGTTTGCCAAATTCTTCAAGTGCGAATTTTGGTTACCTAAGGTGTCCTTTCTTGGGCATGTAATTTCTAAAGAAGGTGTAATGGTGGATCCTTCTAAAATTGAGGCCGTTGTTGATTGGAAGAGTCCGACCGATGTTAGAGAAGTCCGAAGTTTCCTTGGTTTAGCTGGTTATTACCGTAGATTTGTCAAGGATTTATCCAAGCTTGCTAGACCAATGACCCAATTGTTGAAGAAGGAAACCAAGTTCGTATGGAATGAAGCTTGTGAAGCCGCTTTTCAAGAGTTAAAGAAAAGGTTGACTACCGCTCCGGTATTGACTTTACCTGAAGATGGTGTAGACTTTGATGTCTATTGTGATGCTTCCAAGATGAGATTGGGTTGTGTACTTATGCAAAGTAGGAAAGTGGTGGCTTATGCTTCGAGACAGTTGAGAGTTCATGAAGTGAACTATCCTACTCATGATTTGGATATGGCCGCCGTTGTTCATGCTTTGAAAGTGTGGAGACACTACCTTATTGGTGTTCATTGTCGTATATTCACCGATCACAAAAGTTTGAAGTACATATTTACTCAAAAAGAGTTGAATATGAGACAAAGAAGATGGTTGGAATTTGTGAATGATTATGATTTTGAGTTGTTATACCATGAAGGGAAGGCAAATGTTGTTGCCGATGCTCTTAGTAGGAAGTCTTCTCATGCATTGAATGCTATACGAGTATTAATCGATGATCTTTGTATTGAGTTTCGGAAGATGAAGTTGGAATTCGTGGAACGTGGATTTGATTATGTTGGTGCTATGACTGCCGAACCTGTTTTCCTCCGTGAGATCCGCGAAAGCCAAGTTGATGATCCTACCTACAAGTCTATTCAAGCCAAACTTCTAGAAGAAAAAGCTAAAGATTTCAAGTTTGATGATAAAGGTGTTCTTCGATTCCATGGACGTTTGTTTGTTCCTAATGCTCTTGACTTGAGAAAGCGAGTTCTTGATGAAGCTCACCTTTTCCCTTATTCTATTCACCCCGGAGGTGATAAGATGTATAAAGACTTGAAGCTGCAATTTTGGTGGCCAAATTTGAAAGGCGATGTTGTGTCTTATGTTGGAAGATGTCTTACTTGCCAACAAGTGAAAATTGAACACAAGAGGCCCGGTGGATTGCTACAACCTTTGGATATTCCGCTATGGAAGTGGGAATCTATTTCTATGGATTTTGTCACGGCTTTGCCGAGGACCGTTGGAAGTAAAGATGTCGTTTAGGTTGTTGTTGATCGTTTGACCAAGTATGTTAGATTCATTCCGATCAAAGAGACTTGGAGTTTAGATCGGCTAGCGAAAGCCTATGTTGATGAGATTGTTAGATACCATGGTGTTCAAAAGGAGATTATATCCGACCGAGATCCGAGGTTTTGTTCAAGATTTTGGAAGGCTTTACAAGAAGCCATGGGTAGTAAATTGTTGATGAGTACCGCATTCCATGCCGCTACAGATGGTCAGACCGAGAGGACTATTCAGACATTAGAAGACTTGCTTAGGGCTTGTGCACTCGACTTCCAATCTAGTTGGGAAAAGAGTCTACCGTTGGTGGAGTTTTCTTACAACAATAGTTATCATGCCTCGATCAAGATGGCTCCTTATGAAGCTCTTTATGGAAGAAAGTGTCGAAGTCCTATATGTTGGAATCAATTGAGTGATGTTCGTGACTTAGGTCCCGATGTTCTTGTTGAAACCATTGATCATGTGAAGGTCATTCGTGATAGAATGAAAGCCGCTCAAGACCGTCCAAAGTCTTATGCCGATGTGCGGAGAAGACCGTTAAAATTTGAAGTTGGTGATAAAGTATTCTTGAAAGTATCTCCAATGAAAGGTGTTAAACGGTTTGGTGTTAAGGGTAAATTGAGCCCGAAATACGTTGGACCCTTTGATATTGTGAAAAGGATTGGTGCCGTTGCTTACAAGTTGGACTTGCCCCCTAATTTGGCTAAGGTTCATGATGTATTCCATGTTTCTCAATTGAGAAAGTACGTTAGTGATCCAAGCCATGTTTTTCAAGCTGAAATGCCCGAGCTAGAACCGAATTTGTCCTTTGAAGAGAAGCCGATCCGCATCCTAGATCGCAAGGATAAGAAGTTGAGAAGTAAAGTGGTGCCTTTAGTGAAAATCTTGTGGAGATGTGCCAATGTTGAAGAAGAGACTTGGGAAACGGAAGTTTCTATGCGTAGTAAATATCCAAGCCTATTCGATTAAGGTATCTTTCTTTCGCTCAAGTTTCGAGGGCGAAACTTTTTAAAAGGTGGGGTGATTGTAACACCCGCAAATGTACCCTATTTTTATAGTAAAAATATTATACGGATACTTTTCAGCGAAATTTAGTTTTAGTCGTGAATTAAATTTCCCGTGTCTAGTTTAGAATTTCCGAGTTCGTATTTGGACTTACGCGAGATTCCGAGTAAGTTACGTCTTAAGACGTTTTTGGGCTTTTCCCATATGTTTTCCACTTACTCCCTCATATATTCCCTTAAACCCTAACTCACCCTCATTCAACTTCTCTTCTTCCTCACCAAGTAACCACCCAAAGCTTAAACTCCATATTTGATCGATCTTGAGATCATCGCTACGCCTTCATTACTCGCTCAAATTCACTAAAGTTTGTCTTATTCTTTCCCTCTCATCGTCCTCTATCTTAATTGGTAATAAAATTACCGTCTTTCTCGCTTTTCAATTTATCCGTCTTTCTCAAAGGGGAATTATATTCATCTTTGATTATCTAATTGTAGGTGGTGACCTCCAAGACCCCGACAAAGACTACTTCTTGATAGAAGAGGACATCGACGCGGATTGAAGACGCGAAAAGGTAACGGTGAAGGGTTACACGATATCATTTACGTGTTTTATGTGTTTTCTATGTAAGTAATCGTATTTAGAATATGATTAGTAATCATAGGAATAGTATTATTGATGATGGTTAGTGTGAGTTGTTAATTGTTGATAATTGTTCACGATTGTTGGTAATTGATGATAGTTATAATTGATTATTGAAGATAAAAGTGAAGTGTTGGCATTCTCGGGTGAAGTTGGTCCCAGCCGGCCGACCGGCTGCCGGTCAGCTGACCGGCTGGGGCTACGGCTGTATCTTTTTGATGATTTTGGCATTATGTTGGTCCCAGCCGGGTAGCCGGCTGCCGGTCCCCCTGACCGGCTGGGATCCCCCTGTATTTTGCCTTGTTTTCACATGTTACTTTGGTGCCAGCCGGGTAGCCGGCGGCCGGTCCTATGGACCGGCTGGCACCCCTGAAACTCTTCCTTGTTTCTTTCTTATGTTTTCGTTTATATTAATTCCGATGGTTCGTTTATCGTATAGTTTTACGTAATGACTTTAAATGTTAATGTTTCGAATATATGATTGATAAGCATTTAATTAGTCACATTTTTCCTCTTATTTTCGTCCCCATTTTGGTCCGTTTACACGGATTTGCGTGCCCTTGATTGCATTTTGCTCCCCGATTTCCCGTGCTATGAATATCGATCTTAATTTGTAGGAGTTAAAGCGGAAATGAAGAAATCGGAGCATAAAGGTCTTGCATGAGTCGGGATTCGAAGATGAGAAGAAGAATGAGGAAAAGAGCCTTCAGGTGGCGCAGGCCGGTCCTCTGACCGGCTGCCGGCCACCCGGCACAGCCTTCACACTCAAAAATGAAAGAAGAAGAGAAAGAGAAGAAAAGGCCCAGGTAGTGCCGGTCGGTCGACCGGCGGTCGATCGCCTACCCGGCCTGCACTACATCAGAATTCTCATTAGAATGAAAAGGTGCTCCAGGCCGGTGGGGGACCGGCGGCCAGGCACCTGGCCGGGACCTCATTTCCATACTTAGAGTGATTTTTGAAGGCGTGATGAGGGAAGCTATTGATGTGCTCCCGGCCGGCCAGACGACCGGCGGCCGGTCGACCGGCCAGGAACACAACACCGCAAATTCGCCAACTCTTCTAATTTCTTTCTTAATTTTCGAGATACCTATATATACCCTTCCCCTAATATTTTGTAAGCAGCTTTTCATTATCTCTTAGCACAAAACCCTAGATAATTTGTAACCTCTATTACTCTCTAATTACTCTCTTAATCGTTCCTTAATTAAACTTAATTTCTCATTTCAAGTTGGTAGATCTAGTCTTTCCTAGTAGAATTATCATAGTTTTGGGTTTGTATCGAGGATTTTGGGGTGAAGACATTCTCCCTATTCACTAATACAAGCTTGTTGGTATAAATTTCTCATCTTTTTGTTATTTATGCAATTTATTTTCATTTCTAGTTTATTGTTTATCATTTGATTGTTATTATTATTCATTTCCTTAGCATGATGTTTATTTCACTATTCATTGCCTCTAGTTGTTTGATTTCCCTTAGAATGAGTGAGTAGATTCCTTCTAGGGTTTAGGGGGCCTAAGGGAGGATTATGTGGGATAATTAGTTGGGTAATTAGTAGATTTGTGGTAATAGTTTGGGTATTACCCATATGCACACTAGGTGTTTGATGAAATGTGTAAACGAAAGTTGCCCATTTTATCAAGTATCGTTTGATTATCTCTTAAGCGACGGTGGTAGAGATGATTAGACTAAGTGTTTATATGGGTGATTTGAGACAAATGCGATGGCTTTGTTGATGATTATTAGTTGTTGAGACATTAGCAATTAATCCTACTCGAATTTATTACCCATTTGCTAATTACTAGACTAACCCATTAATCCCCCTAAGGTGAACCCTTTACCTTAGTTTTTCCCTTAATTGTCTTTACCTTATCATTTAGCGATTACTTGCATTTTCTAGTTTTTAGTTAATCTTCCAATCAATATCTTATTAGGCTAGAATAGGATTCGATCGAACTTGTAGTTGACCCCTCCATCCTTGTGGTTCGACCCCGACTTCCGCTATCGCATTAGTTGGGTTTTATAAATTGTTTTTGCTTGAGCGGTACGCGACAAATCGCTCATCAAATGGCGCCGTTGCCGGGGATGGCGTAAGGAAACTCGTAGTTTGATTTGTGTCTTAGATTTAGCCAAGTTACTTGTTGTTTTTGTTGGTATTTAGTTGTTAGATTATTTGTAGAGTGCCTTGCATTATTGTCTTTCCCTAGTGTGCCCAAAAACACACTAGGAGTCTAACTTGTTTTTGAGTTGCTTTGAGTGCATGCCTAGGGGTGAAGGGTTGTTCTTGAGCCATCCGGAACCCGAAAGGTTGTTTAGGACTCTACGAGCTAATACACTTGCTCGGGTTAGGAATTCAAGAAGAGTTAGCCATCAACAAGCCAATACTTCAATCGCTTCTACATCCACTCCAACAATCGATCACCCACAAAACAACACCATTGAACCTATATTCGAAAATCCCTTCTACAATACAATACAAAATACACCACCAAATTCACCACCTACAATACCTCAACAACAAAATCAACCACAAATGACGACTTTACGTGACCGTAACCGACCCAACCACGATGATACCCAATCCCCAATAAATTTCGGTGTCTTGGCCCCAAATAACTTTGAGATACACCCGGCTCAAATGAGTTCAATTGAGCGGGATAGCTTTGGAGGCCTCCCCGATGAGGATGCTCATGCCCACTTGAGAAAGTTCAAAAGTAGGGTAGGAATCATGAAGAGGAATGGTGTGCCCGAGGAAACCCTTTGTCTAATGTTGTTCCCATTTTCTCTTAAAGACCGGGCGGAGAGGTGGTTGAATAACCATGCTCCAAACACTTTCACTACTTGGGATGACTTGGCTAAGGAGTTTCTAAGTAAGTACTACCCCGCCTCCAAAACGGCAATGCTAAGAAATGAGATAACAACCTTTCAACAAGAGGATGGAGAATCCTTGGGAGAGGCATGGGATCGATTCATTGATTTACTTGCCCGTTGCCCTCATCATGGAATTGCGGATTGGTATGTCACTCAAACATTCTATCAAACTCTTCTCCCTCAAACCAAGGCTATGGTGAATGCTTCCGCGGGGGGAAGTTTTGATCATTTGAATGACCAACAAGGGGCGGCATTGATTAAGAAAGATGGTTGAATCGGAGTCTAGCTATGGTACTAGAGGAAATAGCTTGAGGAGGAGTTCTAAGTACCCAAGTGAGAACTTTTCAAATCGGATACCAATGCCAAGATTGATTTGCTCACACAAACTTTTACTAAGGGTTTTGCCGAGCTTCAAAAGGCTCAAAATCAAAGTCAAGGCCATCATGTGAATGAAGCTAGTGGGTCTTATGCACCTCCTATGGTGGAAGCTTATCAAACCCCTACTTGTGAAATTTGCAATGGGTATGGACACACCTTTGAAGTTTGTGGGAACAATGTATCTTATAACAATGAAGGAGGAAATGACTATCAACATGTGAATGCATTTCAAGGAGTCAACAACAACCCACGGCCCTCAAGGCCTCCATTCCAAAGTCAAGGAGCTTACAACCCAAATTCCAATTTTCTATCATCCAAGTTCGAAATTTCACCCAAACATGAGTTACAAAAGCCAAAATGTGTTAAACCCTCAATACACACAAGCTCAGCCTTCCAACCCTCCGGGTTTTTCCCAACCTAGAGGGGGAGGTCAATTTTAAAGAGGAAACTATAACAATCAATTCAACAACTCTCAACAAGGTCAAGGATCAAACCAATTCCAAAATCAACAATTCAACGATCAAGGTTACAATAACCAAGGTAACTTCCAAAACCAAGGTAATTGGAATCAAGGTCAAGGAAATTGGAATCAAAACCAAGGGAACCCAAACTTCAACAACCAAGGCCAAGGTAATTTTTACCAAGGCAACCAAAACAATCAAGCAAGTCAAGGGTTCCCGATCAATCTTTCCAAGGCCAAGGGTCAAATTTCAACAACAATCAAGGGTCAAATTTCAATGGTCAAGGTTCAAGGGGGCAACAAGGAAATTTCAATAACAATCAACAAGGAAACTTTAACAACCAAAGAAGCAACAACCAAGGTTCAAGTAGTCGAAATGACTATGCATTTGCCCTCCCTTTAACAAACCAACCTCATCAAGACAATGAACCTTCAATGAGTGAAGTTTTGCAACTAGTCAAAAACATGGAAATCCAAAACAACTTGGCTTTGCAAAATGTCACTAATGCTCACAAAAAGGAGGTGAGAGAATTGGAAGCTAGGTTAGCTTCTCAAGCTTTGAACAATCCTCAAAGGCCTCCGGGAGGTCTACTTGCTCAAGGGAAAAGCTCCAAGGATGCTTCATTAAGCCACCACGCATGTGCGGTGACTTTAAGAAGTGGACTAGTGCTTGGTAACCCCTACATGGATATGATGAATGATGAGATTCCAAATGATGAGCATGTTGAGGAAGGAGAAGAATTCGAAGAGCCCATTTTGACTCCTACCTTGGAGTTAAAAGATGATGGCAAGGGTGAAGATGATCAACCCAAAGAGGGAGAAGATGGGTATATCGAAATTATGCCTTATGAGGAGGAGATGATCAAGGATGCCAATGATGAAGGAGTAGAGGTACAACCAATAGCAAGAGCTAAGGTAACCAAGAAAACTCCTATTCCAAAGGTATCTTTAGTTCTCCACTTGTTGTTTCCGATATCCCCTACCCCTCTAGAGCTTTGAAAACTAAGGAAAACTTCAAGTTCACCCAATTTAGAAAAATGCTTGAGGGACTTGAAGTGACCTTACCTTTCACCGATGTTATATTGAACATGCCCACTTACTCAAAATTTCTAAAAGACATCTTGACTCATAAGAGAACTTTGGGTACCCAAGATGTTATGATTATGGAGGCGGAGTGTAGTGCTCTCCTCATTAATCCTAACTCTTTTAAAATGCCAAAAAAACTTGGGGACCCCGGAAGTTTCTCCATCCCTTGTGTTGTGGGGGGAGTCATGATTTCAAGGGCATTATGTGACAATGGTGCAAGTGTAAGTGTCATTCCCTTAACTATTGCTAAAAGAATTGGACTTGACAGTTTAACCCACACTTCTATGACTCTACAACTAGCGGATAGGTCCGTTAAGCAACCTTTGGGGGTGCTGAGGACGTACCCGTTAAAGTTGGTAAAGTTTTGATTCCCACGGATTTCGTTGTCCTAGATATCCCGGAGGATAGCCACACTCCCATCATCCTCGGTAGGCCCTTTTTGGCTACCGGAGGAGTCCTCATTGATGTGAGGGACGGGCGGCTAACCTTTAGGGTGGGAAACGAAACCCTTGAATTTAATCTTCCTCATCTCGTGAAGGGACCAATGTTTCACAAAGCTTGCTCGGTAGAAGTCATTGAAGAAGTGGTTGAGAAGGTGCATGAAGAAGAGAAATGTGAAGAAGAAGCTCTACAAGTGGCACTCCATGATGAGGAGATGGGAGATGACCATGAGGTAGATGATGAACTCTTGAAGAAGGTGGCGGGCCTTCTCCCTCCAAAGGTACAACTAAAGCCCTTACCTCCCTCACTTAAGTACTCTTTTTTAGGTGAGGGAGAGACTTATCCCGTTATCATTAATGCTAATTTTAGTGAAGGCCAAGAACTTGAACTTTTGAAAATCTTGAAAACTCATAGGGGCTCACTTGGATATAGCATTGATGATATCAAAGGCTTAAGTCCTAATCTTTGCATGCATAGGATTGTCTTGGAGGAGGGTAGCAAACCTAAGGTAGATGGGCTACGTAGGTTGAACCCTAAGATGGCGGAAGTGGTGAAAAATGAGGTGATGAAGTTGTTAGAGGCCGGGATAATCTACCAAATAACCGATAGCTCTTGGGTGAGTCCCGTCCATGTAGTGCCCAAGAAAGGAGGGGTAACTATGGTGGAACAAGAGGATGGTACTCTCTTAGCTTCTAGACCCGTGACCGGGTGGCGGATGTGCATTGACTATCGCAAATTAAATGCCGCCACCCTCAAAGACCACTACCCCATCCCCTTTATTGACCAAATGCTTGAAGGGTTGGCGGGGCATTCTTACTATTCATTTCTAGATGGTTATTCCGGGTTTTTCCAAATCCCCATACACCCGGAAGACCAAGAGAAGACCACATTCACTTGTCCCATAGGAGTTTATGCTTATAAGAGGATGCCCTTTGGGCTTTGTAATGCTCCGGGGACGTTCCAAAGATGTATGACGGCAATTTTTGCCGATTTTCTTGAGAAGAATATGGAGGTCTTCATGGAAGACTTTAGTGTCCATGGAGACTCATTTGATCTTGGGCTATTAAATTTGTCGAATGTTTTGCAAAGATGTGAGGAGCACAACCTCGTCCTCAATTGGGAGAAATGCCACTTTATGGTGGAGGAGGGGGTTGTGCTTGGCCACATCGTGTCTAAGAGAGGGATAGAAGTTGATATGGCTAAGGTTTCGGTAATAGAAAACTTGTCACCCCCTACAAATGTGAAGGGAGTGAGAAGCTTTCTAGGCAATGCGGGCTTTTACCGACGTTTCATCAAAGATTTTTCTAAAATTGCCAAGCCATTGACTTCCCTTCTTCTCAAGGACACCCCATTTGTATTTGATGAATTTTGCTTGAGTGCTTTTTGTAGGTTGAAGAAGGCCCTTGTGACGGCTCCCATAATCCGCTCACCGGATTGGAGCCTTCCCTTCGAAGTCATGTGTGACGCCTCCGATTATGCGGTCGGGGCGGTGCTTGGCCAAGTTGTGGACAAGAGGCACCATGTAATCTACTACACAAGCAAAACTCTTGATCAAGCCCAAGTCAACTACTCTACGACGGAGAAGGAAATGTTAGCCATTGTTCATGCCGTGGAAAAATTCCGGCAATACTTTGTTGGTTCTAAAGTAGTGGTATACTCGGATCACTCCGCCTTGAGACAATTGTTAGTGAAAAAAGATGCAAAGCCAAGGCTCTTGAGGTGGGTTCTTGTACTTCAAGAGTTTGACATGGAAATTAAAGACAAGGCGGGGTCGGAGAATGTTGTTGCCGACCACCTATCTAGATTGACTACCGAAGATCATGGGTTGAAGGATGAGAGTGGCCCGATCAATGAGTGGTTGAGAGAAGATAGTTTGATGATGATAGGTGGTAAATCACCATGGTTTGCGGACTTGGCAAATTTGATTGTGAGCGGGTTTATTCCGGAGGAGTTGGATGCTAGAGCTAGAAGGAAGTTGAAGCATGACTCAAAACGCTATTTTTGGAATGACCCACATCTTTTTCGCAAGTGTGGTGATGGCATGTTTCGAAGATGTGTTCCTAGGGAAGAGGGCATGGAGATAGTCGATAGAATTCACAATTCGGCCTATGGGGGCCACCTTGGTACATCTCGCACCATTGCAAAGGTGTTACAAGGTGGTTTCTTTTGGCCATCTATGTTCAAGGATGTCCACTACTTTATCAAATCTTGTGATCGATGTCAACGAACGGGGAATATAAGTCAAAGAAATGAGATGCCCCTCAAAACATTCTTGAGATTGAGCTTTTTTATTGTTGGGGAGTTGATTTCATGGGACCATTCCCAAACTCTTGTGGGAATGAGTACATTTTGGTTGCGGTGGACTATGTGTCCAAATGGATTGAAGCCGTAGCTACCCCAACAAATGATGCTAAAGTTGTTATCAAGCTCTTCAAAAACACCATCTTTCCAAGATTTGGGACCCCGAGAGTGGTGATTAGTGACGGAGGTTCGCACTTTAGGAAGAGCACTTTCAAGATCTTGCTTTCTTCCCATGGTGTCACTCACAAGACCGCTCTTGCCTACCACCCTCAAACAAGTGGGCAAGTGGAGGTCTCAAACCGTCAAATAAAAGCCATCTTGGAGAAGACCACTAGCAAAGATAGAAAGGATTGGTCCCAAAAGCTCCCCGATGTTCTATGGGCCCTTCGTACCGCCTTCAAAACTCCCCTCGGCACAACTCCCTACAAGCTTGTCTATGGCAAAGCTTGTCACTTGCCAATCGAGTTGGAGCACAAGGCATGGTGGGCCTTAAAGGAAATGAACTTTGACATTGATATGGCCGTAGAGCTACGTTTTCTCCAAATGAGTGAACTTGAAGTACTAAGACTTGATGCCTACGAGAGCTCAAAGATTTACAAAGAGCAAACAAAGAAATGGCATGACGCCAAATTGGTTGATAAAGATGTAAAAGTGGGTGATCAAGTCTTACTCTATAATTCTAGGGTCAAGTTGTTTCCGGGGAAGCTACGGTCGAGATGGTCGGGTCCCTTCAAAGTCATTGACATATCACCTCATGGAGCTTTCGAACTTTGGAGTGAAGAGGGTGGTAATTTCAAAGTAAATGGGCATCGAGTGAAGAAATACTTTGATGGAGATGAGAAAGGAACGGTTGAAGTACTTTTCCTTGGGGATCCACTTCCCGAGGAGGAGTCTTGTTTGTAAGTTCTTGTGCATTGATAGGTTTGGTGGAGTCCCTCAACAACCACCAATTTTTTGTATATAGCATGCATTTTAGGAGTAGTTGTGAAGATTTGGTATTGTGTACTCGGGAATTTCGTCTTTGGAAGAAGTTTTAGGTAGGTTTGAAACAATTGTAGTCGGGTTTGGATCGAAACTGTATCATTGGGTATATGTTGGTTGGGTCGCGATTGTTGGTGACTTGGGGATTTTTGTTGTTAGCTTGAAGAAGAAGGGAAGAAGAGAAGAAGTGCTCTAGGCCGGTGGACCGGCAGCCGGTGCCCAGACCGGCCCAGAGCACTCCAGAAGGTAAAGTTTGAAGATTGAAATTCGAAGTGCAGGTATTCCAGGCCGGTGGACCGGCGGCCGGTGTGCCGACCGGCCTGGAACACATATTCATAGAAGTTGGAAACTTGGAAAATTTTGACCTGTGTTCTAGGCCGGTGGACCGGCGGCCGGTCTGACAACCGGCCCAGAGCACCAAATAACTGAGCATTGTAACGTGAGATTTTTTGAGCTGTGTTCCTGGCCGGGCAGCCGGCGGCCGGTGTGCCGACCGGCCAGGAGCACCTGAACACGCGAAATTCTCAAAAGCCAAAAATCAAAAAATTTGACTTGGGTTCCAGGCCGGTCGACCGGCGGCCGGTGCCCCGACTGGCCCAGAAAACACCCGAGGCCTTAATCTACTCGTGAGCCTTATTTTTTCCTTCACTCTTCTTCATTTCTTCTTCTTTGTTTCTCTTTCTACCTTCAAAACCCCACAAATAACTCCACAAAAACTCACTTAAATCACCATAAAACTCCACCAATCCAACAATCAACCCAACAAATAACCCACTACATCACCCAAATTCATCCCACAACTCAAAATCCCCAATTTTTCCCTAATTTTTTCCCTCTTTCAATTGACTATTACAAAAAAATCACCATGGCTCAACCACCAAGGAAAAGAACAAGGGCTCAGCTTGAGGCGGAGTTGGAGGCTAGGCTCCAACAAGTAACGGCGGGAATGGGTCCGGATGCCGACTTTCCGGATATCATCTTCAATAGCGAGATTGCGCGAGGTAAGTTTCAATGTCTAAAACGCCGCAACCTTCCCCATTCCCGCTTCATTTGTCGGAATAGTATGCGTAATTTCGGCCTTGATACGGTCACCCTTGATCTTTTTAAAGGTTTAGGGATGGGGGAACTTTACGGTCAACATTTCCGTACTTACCCCCGTCTTACTTGGGAGTTCTTGAGCACTTTTAGTCATGAGAAAGACCGGAACACTGGCATGGTTAAGACGGTCACCTTCCAAATTCTTAATACTGCTTTCACCCTTTCCCTGGAGAGATTTTGCAAGGTTTTAGGTGTTAAATTTCACAAGTCTTATAAAGTCCCCGAAACCTTTAATTTGAATGATGTGTGGACTGCAATCTCGGGAATGGAAGTTGAGAAGGGGGCTAAAAAGCCAGCTAATGCTTGTCACAATGCTCCTATTCGGATTTGGCATCGGAAGTAGTCACTACACATAGAAATGCTTGATGACCCTTCTTTAAAACATTCAACATTTTCATAGCTGAGATTAACTTCACACTAGCTTGTTTTCTAACTCCTTGATAAGAAACACGAGCACCCAAATGACTTTTAAGAATAATCTTCTGGTCACGGCATTCAAATCGAGCATAATAAGTAGATAACCAATCCATGCCCAGAATAATATCGAACTCTTCAAGAGGAAATCGTAAAAGATTAGCCGGAAAAATAGATCCATTTATGGATATTGGAATGTCGGAATGAAGATAAGAACAGGAAAATACTTCTCCGGATGGTAACGATATAGGAGTAGTTTCTCCTACTGAAGCTTTAAGCGGTAACTTATCGGATAATCTCATTGAAATAAAAGATAAAGAAGCTCCCGTGTCAAATAGAATTAAACACGGTAATTCATAAATCGAAAACATACACGTCACGATGTCGGGTTGGGCATCAGCCTCAGCACGGCTCATAATAAAAATACGACCCTTAGGTCTCCCAGAAATAACCGGTGTAGACACCGTACCCTTCCTCTCTGGACATACATTCGCCTTGTGACCCGGCTTCTGACAAATAAAGCATACAAACGGCTTGTTGAAGCAACCAACTCCAGGGTGAATAGGCATCTTGCATGTAAAGCATACACGACCTTTGAGGTCGTTGTTGTGGCTCGGAACAAATGGACGGTTTCTCTGATTAG
>JAIUZE010006212.1:0-36862 GCA_022085475.1 Heliosperma pusillum | reverse complement strand
GTTTGACAGGCATGCAGACCACACATGTCTGATGAACTCTTTCTCCGAGAAGCGGAAGCTAGATATAAAGGATTTCTTCATCTCATTAGAACAAACAGGAAGATGGGCCTACAAAGTTTCTGTGTCCCCACTTATGACGTCGATCTGATGTGGCACACACACCAACTGTACCCAGATTCTTACTCCAAAGACATGAAGGAATTGGTGGGCAGTGTGCTTCCACACAACGACTCTGACCCTGATAAATCGAAAGGGAGTAGACTAGACACTGGATTCACCGAAACTACAAGGCAATGGGAACAAACTTTTGGGTTAAACTATTGGAAGGCTGGTGCATTCAGTAGAGGAGAGATCCCTACTCCGGTCACACGAGCTCCCTACAAGTTCAATGGAGAGTCCAAGGAATTTAACAAGGCCGGAAAATTTGGCCAGCAAATTCATTTTCCAACTACGAAAGCGGTGGAGGTAGTAATGATTTTCCGAAAACCTTAATTCTCAAATTGCTCTTGTGGCTCCTTTTATACGTAAAGGAAAAAAAAATCGTTACAAATTTCAAAATGCAAAGTAATTGTGTAGTCCTCAATATTGGTAGATATAAAAGCCATGCTTTAAAATGCTTATATGACTTACTGATGTCATGAAGTAAATAAGTAATAACTTGCAGTTTTCATCATTAACAGGTACTACTAGAGCTTGTAGATATCAAGAACCTACCAGATGAGCGCAAAGAAAACCTTGTTGTTGCAATCAGTAAGAATCAACCCGATACACTTTTCAAAACCAAGAGATGGTTGGGAATATCATCGGCTTCTAAGGACAAACTGTTTG
Source organism: Heliosperma pusillum (assembly GCA_022085475.1). Classification (NCBI taxonomy): domain Eukaryota; kingdom Viridiplantae; phylum Streptophyta; class Magnoliopsida; order Caryophyllales; family Caryophyllaceae; genus Heliosperma; species Heliosperma pusillum. Next base: position 36,034 of record JAIUZE010006212.1, on the reverse strand, counting down.
CTTATTTTGAGTGTGAGCCAGTGGGAGAGTTTCTCCTTGAACTCATGTCTTATTCTTCTAGTTCCGATAATTTGAAACCAAAGAGACAATTGAAGCTACTTGGTTCGTGCTCTCTTTCTTTAGAAGATATGTTGGCTTCCCGATCTCAACTTTGGATAAATAAATGGATTTCGCTTGATCTAGTAGCTGGCCTTGGAAATTCTGAGCCCGTACTCCTTCATGTCTCTATGTCGTTTTCTCCTCCAATGCGTGCACCTCAAATATTTCAATTGGCGAAATGTCAGCATTTCAAACATGATTTGCTTGAGACTCGGGTCATGGATTGTAACAGGAAAAACGTGTTTAGTCTTCAGAAGAGGTAATTTTACTTTTATTTTAATTGTGAAGACAATCTTACTCAGCATGTAATACATCTTACTTATCGCACCTAGCACTTGAAAATAGATTAGTTACATATCTTGCTGTTTCATGTAGGCGTATAATCCAGGATGCTACCAAAGACCCTTCTGATTTATTGACAGAGGTGTATTACATCACCAACTCTGGTGAAAAGCACACGCTGGTCGAATGTCATGAAAACGACTGGTCCGTGAAAGGAACCCATGGATCGTTCAAGCTTCAAAAAAGCTCTGGGAACGACGACAGTCTCTTCGCGTTTGCTAGTCACAATAAGATAGTAAGGACTTCTGATCTTCTGTTAATTCATTAGCATACTGTATATCATAGAAATATCTTACTACAGATAAAATTTCAACTATTTGAAAAAGACTTGTGCTCAATAAAACTTCTATAATTTCAACTTAAATTTTTTATAGGTGAAACTATTTCCTGGAAGAAGATTGCAACCTGGAACCCAGCAATCCAAAAATGAAAAATCAGAAGATTTCATGACTATGGTCGAATTCTCCACAGGTTATCCTTATGGCAAGGCTGTAGGACTAATCGACTCAAAGTCGCAAACTGTCAAGGTTTGTTTTCATTTAGAACCCCATGTGAAATAATGTTTCTTTCTACATCATTGTATCATTCATCTCAGCATAGTTTTGTTAAACAGGTCATGGATGAACCGATAGTCCTACCGAGCATTGCCTTAGCATTCATACTGTCTGATAATCTTAGAGTAGAAGAGCAAAGTAACTGTACTAACTGTGCCCCCGTCATGTACATGGTGAAAGCCGCTGATTGTGCATGTGGGCCTTGTAAGGATGCTTTAACAACGGAACAAGGGTATGGATCCAGTTGTGCACCGGTCATGGACATGGTGAAAGCCGCTGATTGTGCATGTGGGCCTTGTAAGGATGCTTTAACAACGGAACAAGGGTATGGATCCAGTTGTGCACCGGTCATGGACATGGTGAAAGCCGCTGATTGTGCATGTGGGCCTTGTAAGGATGCTTTAACAACGGAACAAGGGTATGGATCCAGTTGTGCACCGGTCATGGACATGGTGAAAGCCGCTGATTGTGCATGTGGGCCTTGTAAGGATGCTTTAACAACGGAACAAGGGTATGGATCCAGTTGTGCACCGGTCATGGACATGGTGAAAGCCGCTGATTGTGCATGTGGGCCTTGTAAGGATGCTTTAACAACGGAACAAGGGTATGGATCCAGTTGTGCACCGGTCATGGACATGGTGAAAGCCGCTGATTGTGCATGTGGGCCTTGTAAGGATGCTTTAACAACGGAACAAGGGTATGGATTCAATTGGGTAGGGGAATGTACTAGCGCCCCCGTCATGGACATGGTGAAAGCTGCTGATTGTGCATGTGGGCCGTGTAAGGATGCTTTGACAAAGGAACAAGGGTATGGATCCACTTGCGTAGGGGAATGTACTAGCTGTGCCCCCGTCATGGATATGGTGAAAGCCGCTAATTGTATGGACATGATGAAAGCTACCGATTATATGGACATGGCCAAAGCTATCGATTGTGCACGTGGGCCATTTAAGGATGTGGAGCTGAATGATGGGTATGATGTCGGATGTAATCCGGGAATTCGTGACTGTGATGGTATTGCTGCAATCATGCCTATCAGTGGGTATGTTTAATTGAGATTTAGCACTTTGTTGCTAGGTCTATTTCCGGCAATGTTTTAAGAATAAATCTGATTACTATGAATAATGTTTTCCGATCCTCTGTTATTATAAATATATGATATATTTCTCAAATATAACATTGATGATAAAATGCTACGAAGTATCATGAAATCAAGCATATGAAAACAGAAAAAGATCGGGTAAATTATAATCCATGTCGATCTTGCAATAACTTAATTTGTTTCGATACATAATACTATCATCAAATCCTGACATATACAAAAGGACCAATATGACAAACATGAAAATCAACAGATAAAAATGATAGAAGGGTCACAGCAGCATTCATCAATTAGGCAGCAGCAACATAGAGCAGCCAGACTGCAAACATTATAGCAAACATTTAGCTTTACTATAGTATTTATTTCTCCCAATATATAAATGGATGTAACAAAAAAAATTACGAGTAATAATTACCATCCCTCGAGAAAACCAGTTTGCCTTTGAGGCGGAGGAGGAGGAGCATATTGATATTGTGGCGGAGCCATCACCGGTGGTGGCGGACCTTGATAATACCCTATATTTATAGAAACATAATTATGAGTTTATAACGGGAATGTAGCTGTGGTAAAACTTATTCCGTAACATTTATACTTCATTACATATGCAGATCGCCTACCAACATGGCTTATATTTTAAGCTAACGGGAATCGAATACCTGCTTCATGGCTAGAAGCCTGGACTCTTTACTATTTGGTCTAACCCTCGTAAAAGCAAGCATAATACTAAAGGCATACAAAAGTTCTTTGTACCAAACTACCAATCCATGTAGCAAGAAAAATCATGATCCAACAAACAACAAATCAATAAATAAAATAATAACGGTTTTTCTAACGTGTGCCCTAAAACCACACTGTTAATAAGCTAAATAGGATAAGATTCACACAATATATCATGAGATATTAAGTATAAACTCATTTTTGTCATAATTAGGGAGAATATGGACCATGTTAGCTTATTAACGTGTACTCTAAAATCGAAATAATAATAAGAGAGAAAAGAAGGAACCTTGAGCAGGGTATGGAGCTTGAGCAGGGTAAGGGTAAGCATATTTAGGGTCACTCATCTTTGGCTCAAAGTAAGGTATAGAGAGGAGAAATTTCTAGCAGGAAATAAAGTGTGTAATATTATTGGTGATCCGGCCCACAATTGAATTTAATAGTCAAATGTTAACCTTAAAGTTTGGGTAATGGAGTTGTTTTCAAATTTGTTTGAATGCTCATGTCATCACTTATCCATGTGTGTATTACTATAGTCCATTTAAATGAAAATTTTGGCGTGTAAAATAATTATTTTTATTTAATAGGTGTGGAAGAAAAATAAATTCGTTTTAGAAAGTGTGAAAGAAAATTAATATTATGAGTTGATGTAGTAGTAAATCGGTCTCATGCAAAACTTGTTTTAATTACATCGGAATAATTTAGATCAACTGAAATGGGGGTGGTGGGTATAAATAAATCAGACCTCACATTCAATACTCTCGGAATCAACTAGGAAGGACTCGAATCCAGACGAAAAAGAATGGCTCAAACCAAAAAGAGCAAGAGGCCTTTAAGAAGATGACATGGATAAGACATGAGATCATTTTATTATTATGCAGAATACAAATGGGAAGTTCAGAAAACTGAACTGTTTTTAGTAATTTCACATTGAATACATAAAAGAATGCACCGTATCATACTGTAACTCTGTAAGCATTAAACAGCTCTCTTATGGTCTTTTCAGATAGCAATAACAAGAGAATGCTCCATATCTCCAAGCATTAGGATATGCTCTCCTAGAGGCAATATCCTCTTTCCATGCTCATTCGCGAAGCTAAGATGTTCACAAGGATCAACATCAAAGCTGGCTTCGGCTGATCCCTGAGCTGTAGCATGGACTCGGCTAAACCCAACCAGCTGTTTTCTCGGTCCACCTTTTATTGGCAGTAATGCTTTAGAGTATAGCATTACAACATGGCTCCCGTCTAGATTACCGATATTCATTACAGATATTTTCACATCAAATCTCAAACTATCACAAGACAAGTCATCTATAGGAATATGAGCAATCCCAGCTTCTGTTTGATAGAGTTTTCTCACACTTTCATCTGCCTTGGTAAATTTGAGCAAATTTATTATTTCTGGTGCTGATAAGAGTTTGTATGAGTAGTTAGTATAGCTCAAGCCATGTCCGAACTTATATACGGTCTCACCAGTATAAAACCGATGAGTCCTCCCAGGATAAAGGCGAGAAGGATCAGCCCGCATGTTCATATCGTTCATGGGTATTTTTGTGAATGATTCTGGATACCATGTCATTGGCAATCTCCCACCTGTCATCAGGTCCAGAAAGCTGTGTTAGAACATACAGTAAAAGGTTTCACCTACGGTGGGCTAGGCAGTCAGATGAACACAACCTCAACTTTGTGTCAAAATTTAGAGAAACATGCCCCATAACTCCATAAGACCTTAATTTAAACTACGTAGAGAAGTGTAACCCCGCTGATCTAACGATAATATAACTATATAAGTGTACACAGTTTAGCAAGCCATTTATCTGTATTTCATCATATTCTAAAGCAAAAAGATACTGAAATTTTTTAACTGCGCTAGAATTGAAAGATCTTACATCCTAGCCTTGCAATTAAGTAAAAACAAAAACGTAATTCCTATGTTGCACGTACTCCTTTAGAAGTATCTGACATGGGTACGTGTCCAAGTGTCTACACGGCTATTTTATGAAAAAAAAAAAATTGTTATTTGTCTAACATGAAATGTCCCAGTGTGCCACCCATGTCCCAGATGTGAGGTAATACTGAAGAGTCCGAGTAACATATCTCAAATCAAGAAGAATCCACAAACACAAAAGAAATGCTAAGTCATGTTCAATTCTAACCTGGATTATAATCTCCAAATATGACTTGAGCAAGCGCTTTACCACCAGCCTCACCAGGATACCCAACCCAAAGAATGCTTGCAATTCTTGGATCTCCTTTGGCAAAGGACACATCTAAAGGTCCACCACCGGTGAGAACTAATATTAAGGGCCTTTTGCAAACAGCAGCCACTAGAGATACCAAGTCCATTTGTTTACCAGGAAGAAGAAGACTAACTCGATCTTTATCTTCCGTTTCTTGGCTCAAATCCAGACCAAGTACTAGGATCACATAATCTGATTTTCTAGCCACAGAAATAGCTTCAGCAAACATTGAATCAGACTCACAGGTTACATTGAAGCACCCACCAATATAACTTGTCTGCTTGATATACATTTGTAGATCATCAGCATAAGTTTTCGCATTGCAAGGTACTCCTGAGAAAGTAATAAAGCACGTTAGATATCGTATAGAGTTCTGAACAAAACGGCTAAGATATGCAAGTTTAGTGAACTGATGCATGTGTGTCAATGTGTGCATTCATAAGTTTGGAACAAACAGGCTACATTAATCAGACTTGGTTGCAAGTATCACCCAACTGCGGGTATGTGTCAGAGTGCTGAACAAGGCTATTTTGTGATAACTTATTCATATTTCTGGCCTAAAATGTCGCGCCTGGTGGAAGGAGTGTCCTATAGGTAAGGACATGTAGGCAAAGTAAAATGTCAAGGAAACATATCCGCCGGGTAATTACTAATTATATTCTTTTTAGATGACTGATCAAATATAATGCAATTTTCAGCCACTAGTTTATGTCTAACCTTTATTAAGAACTTGAAGACAGAATAAAGTGCTCAAAAATTTGGGTGCATATAGAAACAATACGAAGCAGGGGAATTCGACCTGAATATCCACCCCCTAATTGGCTTAAATCATTTGCACCCGGGCCGATAATAGCCAATGAAGACACGTCGTCCTTGCTTAAAGGTAGAAAGTTTTTATTATTCTTCAGAAGCACTATGCTTTGCTTAGCTCCTTCAAGTGACAGTCTCTGGTGCTCTTCTGTACACACATCTTTGCCATCAAGTTTTCCAAACTTCCCTTTGAGAGGATCTCCATCAAAAAGCCCCAAGCGCAACAAGACAGGGAACAGGTTTTTTAGAGCTCGGTCTAAATCTTCCTCGTCAATCTTTCCTTGACCAAATGCAAACTCAGCATTTAAAAGCATATAAGTTCCACAATTTATATCAACTCCTACACGATGGAATTTTATAAGGCAACGGAAGTACATTGGAGTATTAGACAGTTATTTGTATGAAACAAAATGAACACGCCTCAGGGATTATAGGAGGCTTGGGCGGTAAAGAAAACGCGAACCTGCTTTAAGAGCATCAGCAACTGCATCCTCTTTGGCATTTACATAATGCTGATATTCATAGATTGTTGCCACCGCATCACAATCTGAGGCCACATATCTAGCCATTTAGAACCCAAATAATAGTTGTATTTAGCATTAGGTGAATAGATTATCCTCCAAAAATAAAGCATGGAGATGCTCAATTCTTACCCCTCAAATCCCCACTCATTTCGAGCTTTCTGCAAGAGATCACCCTTTGCACATGCAGGAACTCCATTGACACTATTGTACGAACACATCAAGCAACTTGCATTACCTCGCTTAATGCAATTCTTGAATGGCGGTTGATATGAGTCCTCCATGTCTTGTTGATTAACCTGCCATATGTCAGGAATTAAGTCCGATCTAAAAAGATCAACACTCAAATCAGTAAAGTTAACTCCGACACGAATATCATATTGAAGATCGTTAACAGTGTGACGCTGTTGAAGTGGGATATATACCACTATCAACTTAGTTTGTGAAAATGTCCACCCAGCAACTCATAACAAGAATAAAGGGCAAGTGTTCATGTTAGTGAAAATGAGACATGATTAGAGTTTGCTCACTACTCACTACTTATGTACTTATGTTTACACTATTTATCATATTACAAGGTTTCAATTTGCAACTCTATCAACTCCCCCCGAAGACAAAAAAACATCAAAAATCTCATCCGCCAGAGGGGCGAGCACCCCTAGCTCCACCACTGCCTTAGAGCGGTAGAGCTACTAACACTTCAATAACTGGCATTGTTCTTCAATCTCCACACATTAACATTTTACAAGTAAACAGCATACATACTCAAATTCAACAACAAACATCATATCTAAATCGTATCACCTAGTCAACACTCCATATATCCAGTTTATATAAAAGTAAACAATATCAATTCCAACATTGACAGTGCCTGTAATTGAAATGAGGGAGGAATAACATAGATCAAAAATTTCGGGGGACGAGTCAGTAATGCAATAGTCACTGAATGCAAAAAACTAGCTAACAAGTAACATCCTCACTTCTGCCATATTCTAGCAAGATCACACAAAATACTCCTTCTGTCCCCGTCATTTGTTTATCATTTTTTATTATTCGTATGACATTTTAATCAAAGATAAACAAATCACCGAGACAGAGCGAATTAGATAAGACTAAAAAAACTGTCAGATTATTACCACAGCATTGAAGGTATATCTAGTGAAATTCCCCCACTTCTCCAAATCATAAGCAATTAAATGCTTACAACAAGCAGATAACATCAACCCACCAGCATCATCCTCCCTTTGAAAACCCTTAACAAACTCGACAGCGAAAGCCGAAACAAGAAGAGGATCTTCACCAGGAGTCTCCTGACCTCTACCCCATCTAGGATCCCTAAATATATTAATATTGGGTGCCCAAAAAGTCAACCCAGATTGACCCACATTGTACATTGACCTTCCTTCAACACTTGTAGCAGAAGCAATGTCAAACCACAGTGTTTTATTAAAGGTAGCAGCTTGGTTAAGTATTTGAGGGAACATTGTTGCTGCTTTAATGGTGCCATTGAAGCTGATTCCTGGACCATTGGTTGCAATTCCATGGAGTGATTCAGACCACCATTGATATGGTGGAAGACCTAATCTTGGAATTCCTGTGAAATTGTTGCAGAGAAATTGGATTTTTTCATGGAGGGTTAGGAGAGAAAGGAGGGATTTTGATCTTGAAGATGTGGGTAGTGATTTGTTGCAGAAAAGGTAGGAACTTTGATGTGGTGGAGTACATGGGAATTGAATTGAATTTGATTGGAATTGGAATGTTAGTTCAAGGTTGAGGAGTGTTTGGATGATGAGAAGGAGGGAAATGAGTGGTTTGTGAACTCTCATTTCTTTTGGATATGGGAAGTCAAAACTCAATAGGGCTTACTTGTTGTAGACTATAGTATGCTAGGTTGGAACTTGGGAGTGATCTTACTCCGACTCTACTGATTCCCTCACGTATTCGTGTCTGACACTCGACACTCAAATATGGGTATCACACAAAAATGGATGAGTCTGACACTTGGACACGCATCTGTGTCGGATACTTCTAAATGAGTCTGAGCAACAAAGCATGGAAGTCAAAACACAACATGATAGGACGGTTTTAAGGGTGTTATCGACTTATCGCGGTGTCTGAATCTTCTTTTGTAATTGGATGTTTAATACAAAGTTCCTTTATACTAGTACTTAGAATAGGAGTGATTTAGGAATTTCACTCAATTATTTCAACATTTTATCGATGTAAATGAATATTGAGTATTAAACCTTTTATAAATAGAGATCATTTCGAAACCTCATAGTTATGTATGCGGATTTGTAACTTTAGGTAGAAGTAAACAATGTCCGGGAAGTTGAAAAATGTGGAGGGATGTACTAGGTCTAGCAATCTAGCATGACCTTAGATATGTTGCAGCTTAGGAGAAATGTTTTATGTTGAGGTACTAAAGCTGCAACTATCTCCTACACCAAAGTTATATTGTAGTTTGTCAGTAATAGTGACATAGTGTATCGTAATCAGACCACTCGTCACGATATATTAGGCCACAAGCATGATTTTCTTACAAATTAATCGAATTTCAGACTTACCGTATGTCTGTCGTATCCGGTACTAGCACTAGCAGTCGAGACAGAGTGTAATTTAGAATTTTAGACGTAACAAAGTGCGGCATTTGCAGGAGCACGTTGACGTAAATATTTTAATGCTCTTTTAGAAGCGTAATAGAAGAGAAAACTCGGTTTTGGATAACACTAGCTGAATGCCAGAATGTTCCTCGTTCGGTTGAATGAAATCTCAAGAACTCCACCGCAAGAAATTGAACTATGGTAAGACAGCTTCAGCGGCTCAGCGCTGCACAAATACTGCTTCAATTCCTAGAGGTAATTTACTTCTCGGCGTGTGCGAGCTGTGTGATGGTACAGCCGTAAAGGTTTCCTGAACAGAACTGAGGTATGGTTGAAACTCTTGAAAGTAGCCAAATAGTGCTGGGTTTAACGAATTCTTTTTGGCCCATAATAAGGAAACAAATTTAGTGGGTTTTGGCTCGGTCATAGATTATACTATTATAAAATGTGGATACTGGAGTCTGGATACGCATGTCAAGAGAGTCGATCCGCTACTTTTTCAACACAAAAAAAAGCGGTATATTTTGGTTTGGAAAAAAGTATCGTTTATAAAGTCGTTGTCAATAACATAATTAAGATTAATAATAACATAAAAATTCATAAACATAAATAATTTTTATAGAGGCGTTTCTCCACCTATTTTGTCACCCAAACCTCAAATACACCCCCCGATTACTGAGCCCACAACCTTGATAAACCGACCCTTTAACAGGTTTATTACTTACCGCATATCCAAGCTATTTAGCGAGTAAATCATGGCAGTGACATGACCCGAATGACGCAACCTGACATCCAAACTGAGGTCCTGAGCTAGTTCGAAAATCGAATTGACCCAAAAGAGTTTGACCCACACCTGTTTATTGTTGCAAACTCACAATTATCCCTAAATAACTTGATAACAATAGAGTTGAAAATGGCCCTAACCGAACATAACCTGACCTCGACCAATCTAACCCGAGGCCTTACAAACAAACCCGAAAGCAATCCAAACTGGATCGATCAGACTCAAACCCGACTCAATTGACCCATTTACCCACTCTACAAACGAGAAATGAGAGGCCCACATAGCCAAATTACTTATTTTCTAATCCCTAGTGGCTTAGTGGCTGATACAAGCATACTACATCCACTAATCTGATTCCTACTTAACCCGTCAACTTTATGCGGGTTAAGTAACACTCACTTATCAAAATGCAAATTAAAGTATGTTATCTTACTAATTAATTAATACAAGTAATTAAGTAGTGAGGCAACTTAAAGTAGTGTAGTAGGGTACTAAAGATGAGAGCACGCAGTCCTATCCTTATCAAATGATTCAAAACAAACGCCTTTCCGCATTACCTGACGCTCCTATTTTCTTTTCTAGCCACTCGTTAATTACGCGCTATTCAGATTTGAGATTGTATTACTGTCTTAACCAAGCAATTAATCTTAATTAAAGGTTTCCTATTGTTCTACTCTCTGGAAAATGAGATAAAGTAAAGTTTGTTTCAATGTTTTTGGTTGGTAATTTAGGTTAATACGAGAAGCTACTTGTATTGGATGTATACCGAATTGTCTTGTAAGATTCCACTTCATTAGTATAATATAAATCGGTTTTTGTAACGTATGTCCTAAGGACACACATTTCTCATGAGAATATGTTGTAAATTTTTCCATATTCGGGTTATTAATGAAGGGCATACATTGGAAAAACCGAATATAAATATATACCCGTACTAAAGTAAGAAGGTATTTGATATTCCATTTGTTTAAATCGTTTATTTACATTTTTGGATGTTCACGGGTAATCGAATTGACGGAATGACAAATAGCGTAATGTTAGTTTCATTTTGAGTAATATTTTAAATTGTGCCGTAATTGGGTTGAACTTCTGGTCGATATGGTTATCTCATAATCGTCATAATAACCATGAAATCCTTAGTTCAAATTTTAGGAACGACTGGTTATTATCAAACTTCAACCATTAACTTAAAATTGTAATAGAGATGGTGGTATCGATATTAACTACGAGCTAAGTAGATAGGTAAGAAAAGCTATGTTTTATCTATGTATAAAGTGTGATATTTGACCCGTTTTGTTTAAGACAATTATTATCGTCTTACAGAAAACTAATTGATGGCACTAATATTACAACCAAAGCAACCTAACTTTTGATTAGAAGTTATTGGCTTAAAGGTCAAAAACAGCTTCCAACTAGAGAACTATATAGTCGACGTCTCAACTCCAATTAGGAGGAGACAATTTTCGCACCAACGAGCAAAATACAATTTATTATCACTAACGATTAATAACTTAGATTCTACTACACTAAAAAAATGTAATCATTTAGACTTCAATCTTGTTGTTTGCCATTCTGTCTTAAGTTTGCCACGGAGGGACCCTTAGGGCAAAAAAAAGAAATAGCATACTCAAATTTAATTTGTACGGGATCCTATATCTACTAAAAAATCTATAATTTCCGCCTAATTTACCACTTTTGCAATTGGGCTTTTTCTTTTTATCCTACTTCAACACACTATGTGGGTCAAAGGTCTAAATAAATTTGACATTATATCATCTATCTCTTATTATGAAACAATATCGATAATAAATTTTTATTATTTAATCTATACAATAATATAAAAAGCCTAACTTGAGCATTATATTGAGACATGTGGCATTATTATAATCACTTATAATTCTTCATATAGTATGATGTATTTGATTAAGAAGACAAATCATTACTGAATATATGTGCTAGCATAAATGAAAGATAATCAAGAGTCTATAGCCATCCTTTCAAATAAATTCACATAACTCTCCACTAAATGTCCAATTAATCTCATTAACTTCTATGTTTTTTAATAGAGGAGATGAAAAGTTTCTATCTCTTATAAAAACTCACATTTCTCCATCATAATTTTAGTTTTGGATCTTCAATGATAGATAAAATGTGTTTATTACCACTAATCTCATAGCTAGTATAACTTGTACTTTTTGTTATTTTGATTTTGATTTTGATTTTACAATGCATCTATTTTTCGTTAATCTCATATAGTTTATACTTTTTTGTTGTTTTGAATTTTATGGCTGTGTTTATGTATTTCATTGATAATTGATTTCTAAATGATATTTGGTAGTTGAATTCCTGATTTGACTTATTCGAGATCAATTTTTGTACAGAGTTGTTACTAAAGTATTTCTCTACTTAATTTATTTATTTTCATGTTTAATTTGGAAGCAGGTTAGCATGACATTATCAAGAAGACTAAGAATACATCTCGTAATATGGTGGCTATATAGAGAAGAGTTCGTCTTATTGCACTATGATAGACAAATGCTTAAAAGTTTATTTCCTTATGTTTCGTCCTATTTGTCATTGGTTGTTACAACTCTCTCAAGCTAATAAAAGTGGTTGATCAAAGTTCGAAAGTAAAATGAGGCAATGAAATTGTGGTACATATAATATAAAACGACATATTTACTTGCTTATATGAGAATTATTATCCTTCTCATTTGGCAAATTAAAGTAATTATTATCCTTTAAATATATGTATATCTTATGGCGAGAAAATTTGTGTATTTAGACAACTCCAATTATTTTCTGCTACTAATATTGGTGTGATTGTTTGGGTTTTTTCTTACTATGACTTTTGGAGTTAATGAATTTTATTTTAGAATCAAATGAATGATTTAAAATATTTTTGTTATGCTTCCAATAGAAGTATAAACTTTATTGTAGTTTTCTGTTTGTTAGGTGATTATCATTCTTTCTTTATATTAATCTTTACTGAACTTGAATTACTCATGTATATTTCTAATATATACAAATGAATGGAGAGTTTTGAAGAGTTCTAAACTTGAGTGTATTTGTTAAGCCTATCATATAATTGTAGCCAACAAATGAATCCGGCACGATTACTAAGAACAAGAAAATTTTATTATATTTATCCTCAGGAGAAATAAATAAAGAAATTGTTAATATGTAATATATATATAAGTATATGCTCCTATTTTGTATCTTTTGTACTATATGTATTATTAAAGTATAAAACGGTACTTGAGTCGTAATATTATTATATATTGACATGAATGATTATTTAACATCGTAAGATTTACGTGGCAACCTATTTCAGACCATTATAATGAACATAATAATTTGGAGTAGTTCGGTAACTTTCCCCACAAAAACAAACGACATTTACATTAGAGGGAGTAGAGAGTATGAGGTACCATGCTACATATTCTCATTCTCATGATTCACATCGTACATTATTATCCATACAAAAATAAAAAAAAGTATCATGTTTTAAAAAACATGTAGTAATAAATAACGAAAACCTACACGAACCCGTGATTTTTCACGGGTTTCAAAACTAGTTGATAAACTATAAGGGGAGATAATACTTGTTACAAAATGATCAACTTTGAATAGTCGAGTAAAATCTACCCAAAAATAACCTTTTTATTTGACTACAACCTTGAAACAATTTGATCTGAAATAACCGGTTTATCTAAGGTTTCATGAAAATAAGTTGACTTGATAAAATATAGAATTGACATAAATAATCATTCCCCCAATTCTAATTTATGTTCACTTTTTCGTTCTAGGCAATCTCGGGAGAGACCGTCTTTCATGACATCAACAAGAGACAACCAATAAATAAACTAAAAACTAATTAAAATTAAATAGATAAAATTAAATAAAAAATGATAACTACCTCTTATGAGAGCGGTCTCTCACTAACATTAATGAGTGACTGTTTCTCTTAAGAATTTGTGATTTCGTTATTAGTGGATTCATATTTTCTTCCATCTATCCTCATTTGAACATACATTTATTTATAATAATAATAGACCACCACCCACTGAAAATCTCAGCCCCATAACCCCAACCTAGGGAAGCCAATAAGTGAGGTCGGATCTGGTGTGGTCTATTCAGTCCCGAATACGTAATGCTAACGTTGGATCACGTGCCCTAATTAGCACGGGGAGGGGGGGGGGGGGGGGGGGTTGGGTGGTTGGGGTTTTTTTTACTTCATTGAGAATAGGCTAGATGCATTGTAAAGTACGGGGTTTCACATCCTATTTAGCCAACGAGTTGGCAAGTGAAGGTGTCTAATCGGGAGTTGAAATTCATTCTTGCCAAGGTTGTTAACAAAAATTTGCAAGGATTGTAGCATGAAGTTGGATGACACCTTGTGAGCATATCAGACCGTCTTCAAGACGCCTGCTGGAACATCTCCTTATAAACTTGTGTATCGTAAGTCTTGCCACTTGTACATTGAACTTTTGTACAAAGTATGGTTGTCAATAAAGAAGTTGAATGTAGATCCTAGGTTAGTCGGGATAGGAGGTTAGCCGGGAAAGGAGGTTGGCTCACTTGTGTATCAAGAAGTAGCTCAACCCTACGTACACAAGTGATTGATACATACTCCCTTCACACAATTATTTGTTATATTTGACTAAAATACCCCTTATAAAGAATAAAAGAGGTAAGTAATGAGAGTATGGTACTCCCTAGTCCCTACGTACACAAGTGATTGTTGTTAAAATAGTGGTCCGGATCGTACGATCCTACGATCCAACAAGTGGAAAACGATTTGAATCGTGGTAGGATCATTTTTGAGGTAGGATCGTTATAGGATCGCTATAGGATCATTCAAGATCAGCTAGTATCGGATAGGATCGCTATAGGATCATTCAAGATCAGATAGTATCGGACATGATCGTACAGGATTGTAAGCGGACTTTTAGTATTATAAATCACATATAATACCATTTTTTTTTTTGCATAACCTTATTTATCTAAGAACGATCTTCGATTCGATCCTACAATCCGATTCTATCAGCCCGTCTTCGATCCAAGTAGGATCCCGATCCTGACAGCATTGCATAAGAAAACGCCCCAAGTAAATGACAAAAAAATAGATTAACTGTGTGTAAGAAAGCCAACGGTTAACAAGAATAGGCTCATCTCATTTTCCTGGAAAGAATAAGTTGATACAATGATGCAGATGACAAGCAAATTATTCATGGTGTACAAGATTTCAGTACTATGAGATTGCCACATTCCGAGATGACAAGAAGTTTTATTCTAAACTTGAGCACACAAACTTAATAGTATAAACCACAATTTATTGTTTCTTTGCTCGCCATGAGACTTGTTCTAAGTGTTCATATATGTTCCTTAAATATCAGGTAATTAAAACAACAAATTAACGGTGAATTTATTCTTCCTCCGCCACAATTTGAACTCTAGCTTCATCAATGAAATTCATTCCTCCTCTGCGCCAACACTGAAGTGGCTAGTCATGCGTTCCTAAATCGTGCCAAAGAACATATCAAGTTAGCGTGTTTTTAGCCCCCACGGTAGAGGAAATGAGAACGAAAAATAATAAGATGTGTCAATAGAACATATCAGGTTAGCGTGTTTTTAGCCCCCACAGTAGAGTAATTGAGGAAACTGGAACGAAAATTATAAGATATATCAATAGAGAAACACACCTGCAACATTGCACGCTGCTTATTCATAAATTGTGTTCGGGCTTTGGCAAGAGCAGAGTTTGGCGACTTGTACAATCTCTGTTACAAGGAAGTAGAAGCATGTCAGGATAAAATAGCGTGAATCATAATAATCTTAAAATGATGGACTTGCATTACGAAGTAATTTTCAGAGTTAAAAAAAATCCACACCCACTCTCAAGTCTCAACCCTATCATCGCCAACATCGTTTATCCAAAGAAGAAATTTTCAAGTTCAGAATATCCATATCCAATCTCAAACTATCGTTACCATCACTGTCTTTCCAAATAAAACAGCTCCAACAAACATCTTCAAAGTAAAAACATTTTCAAAGGAAAAAGATCTACGACCTATTTATGATTTTCAAGTACTCCCTCCATTCGTTTGGAGTTGCTATATTTTACCTTTACCTCTTGTACGTTCAAGCCATTCACTACATTTCTATTTCGGATAAGAAATAACTCACTAAAACACCGATAGATCTCACTTTACGATGAAGCAATGCATACCCCTAAAGTAATGAAATGCTAACCACGTAGGTAGGATGATTTGCGCCGGTTTCACTATTAAGAATTAAGAAGTATACAATGGTCTTAGATAAGTGGAATGATTTGTACACAAGCACTCCTATGTTATAGTGGCCTAGTGGGTCAGAACTCTTTAGTGGCCTAGTGTGGATATTTGAGGCTCAAAGTCTTCTCTCATCGTTGATCCAAAAGCATGGTAGCAAATCCAAGCAAAGGGAGAAGTACCCATCTTTATGGGCTAGGGCAATATACACAGAAACCAAAGTTAAAGCTGATGACAAAAATTATTATGCAGGAATCAAACCTTATCATTGAGTTTATTTTGGCCATCACTGCTCAAACTTGTCTTCTTTGGCATGAATCCAAAGACATCATGCAGAAAGTCGTTCTCCTGCATAATAAATAAAATAAAAACACAACAGTAAAATTAAGTTCGGATATTGTGCAATAAGTTTCCAGGAAATAAGCAAAAAGAGAAGCGGCCAGACAGGGAACTAACCAGCATGTGTTTCCCAAATCCTCCCTGAAGGAAATGCTTTAGAAAGTTCAACTACACCAATCAAAGTAAGATTTTAGCAACTAAAAGCATTATTTACTATCTACATATATCTGCATAAAGTTCAGATGAGCAACATACCCGTATCAGCTCTGACCATGATGTTGTGTACAATGAATCTCCGCCTATTTTTGTTGACGTTTCAGGAGTATGACCATCCTGAAAGGATTGATCATTAAAAATTAGAACTTCCATAAACAATAAACAAAGACTGGATAAAAAGACAGTCGTGTGCGAGATAGTCTTCCACAAGTTTGTGTTTAGAGAACTACCTCAAGAAAATCCAAAAGATCTCGAAATAAGTTCCTTTGATTATTAAGATCCTTCTTAGCAGCACCTTTGCCACCAGCCTCAGAAGCGAGAGTTCTAACTTGATTGATTACTTTGCTTATGAGTCCCTTTAAGTGCACATATCCATCTCTTTTATCCTTATCAATGCTGGTACAAGAGTCATTGGCTTCCCCAGAGTACCTCTCAAAATTTCCGATCTCAAATATCACAGCAAGTGCTTCACCAGCAGCTATACGCACAGATCGATCATCCTTGTCCAACAGGGAGGATAAATAAATTATTGACCTGAAGTCATTATAAAATGAGAAGTACCATTACTAAAAGAGTAAACTGGAGTGAAAATATTCAAAGAAATAAGTCCTACAAAGAAAGATAAATGAAACAAAGAACATGGAGATTATACAGAAATCCACGTAGGTATATCAGGTGGAGGTGTTGAATAATATACGAAATATTTGAAGATAAGGAGTTCACTGCTCAGTACTTATATCAACTGTGACATTGCTTAGTTCTTCTAGTTATATCAGCAGAATTAAGTAAGACCTACAGTGACGCTCCTGCTTCAGGGTGAGTGGGTGAAGCACTTCAGGATCCCAATGCCACAACAAAGTGTACCAATTGAACAATGGACTTGATACCGGGGGGGGAGGGGGGGTGCGACATCAGCTAGAGAGAGTACTTCTACTTACTCTTGCCAATCTTTTAGAGTCAGACTCCGAGAATCAGCTGTTGTGAGAAGAAATGACCACGATGATACCATTGCTGTAATTATAGCTGGCGAAGGTTTGCCTGGCAATGCCTGTGAAGTATGAATATAGTAGTCACGTTATTTTCAAAAACAGAAGGTACAAATTCCTCAAACCAATAGCTAAAGATATGTGAACCACAACGAGAGCCAGTATTGCACCAACATAAAACTAGGGTATGGCAATAAAAAAAACTACAAAGTGAAAAATCATTTAAAGACGTGTTCAATGACCAGGATAAAAACTCAAATTGTCAACACCTAACATGGTTTTACTATTTGACTACTTTGGAGTTTGGAAGTCACCTTGAGATGTTTGTTTTATCTATAAAAGGTGCAGTTAAACAAGATCCTAATAAGAGAGGAGTATGTAATACTTAGACAAAGTACAAATTTAAGCAGCTAATATATATAAAGACACATACATTGGTACCCAACTTAGGATGAACAACTTGCCACATCGTTTGCATAGCTTTTTCTGTTTCCTCTGGGTCCTCCCCACCAATAAAAGTGATGACAGCCAAACACTCTAGCAACTGCGAATCATGGATCCAAGTAAATCAGTGATACCGCTTACTCAGACTCACCAAGTCGAATATAATAAGAAGGCGGGAAGTAGGCTTACCGATGCAACTTTTGATGACTCGGACCTTGATCGGAGGGCTTGAGATATTGCGGGCAATGATTCTTTCAATATTTCCTGTGCATTGTTACCAGGACCAGTGGTTAACGCCAATAGACCTGAAATGCGATCACAGGGTTATCTGTCAGCATCAATATCACTACTAGGTACTTAACAATCCGCTAGAAGGTGAGACGTACCAATTGCTTGAGATGCCAAAGATGCCTCTTTTCCAGAACCTTTCTTTATAGAATTAAGACATTGGTGAAGTAGAGTTGCAAACCTGATTAAAACAGTAAACAACGTACAAAATTCATCAGCTCGGAACACAACAGATAAAAAGCGATTACGAGCATGGGAAGAGTACAAAATACACTGAAACAATACTATTGAAAGGCAATGGATTATCATAAGAAAAAAAAACATCATCCGCTCAAAAGATATAACGTCTTATTTCTATTAGCTACGGACGAGTAGCTTTAAGGGGAGAGGCAAATAATTTGACAGCAGTTTCGACTGTCATTACAACAAAAAATACTAAAACAGAAATTTGAAAATCTCAGAAATTTGTGGAACCCATAAATCCATCAAACAAAACCAAGGGAAAAGGTCTTACTTCTTTTGGACAAATCCATGCTGCATGATTGTACTGAATGCCTCAATGATAGATAACAAGGCTTTCTCTCTTGTCGAACCTCTGCAGACAAAATACACAAACAAGCATTACTACTACTCCATAACCGAGAAATCAGAGCATTATTTCGACACATATAAGGATAGAAAAGCAAAACCTTTTCTCAAATAACTTGTCAAGAGACTCGTCCAACAAACTATCCTTGTCGACTTCCTCAGCAGGGTAATCAGAGCGAATAGACGATGCTGAGCTTACACTGTCGGTATCGTCGCTATCCAGCATTGCTGCTGTATTCTTTCTAGCTGAATTACCTATAATTTACCAAGTAATTATAAAAACCCTTGAGAATTCTTCAACATTCAATTGAAAACTCCATACTACATGTCAACAACTACATAATTCTATAACGCAACAACCCAATTATACCAATTATACAAAAGATGAGCTCAAATCATGCAAATCAAAACGAAATTCGAATTAGAAAATAGATAAAAACCTAGTGTAATTAAACATGAAAATTAGGAAAAGAAGCTTACGTTTTCCCATGGATGCAGGAATAATGAATTCTAAAAATCTAGGAATCAAGAGGCGGAGGAGATTAAATGGTAAGCGTCAAAAATAGAAAAAACTGGGAAATTGAGGAAAATAATAAATAGAAGAAGAGGAATTAATAAGAGGGTTGATTGAATTGGAGGGACAGGAAATTGAAGAATTTATAGTAATCGGGTTTAATTGAAAGCAGGAAATATCCATTAAAATTAAAATAAGAATCTGGGAAATGTAGGATGAAAAGAAGTGAATTTTGGGGAAGAACAGGTGTTTGTTAAGGAAGAGAAGAAAGTGTCTCTGAGAAGGGAAAGAATGGTTCAGACGGCTGTGTTCAGTATTTATATACACAACTATTCCAACCTTATTTTTATTTTTATTTTTATTTTAGGAATATTTTGATGTGGTGGAGAAATTGTGTGAGGGGGTTTATTCCATGTGATTGAAATGCGTGGCTTAGGAATATTCTCGGAAAGTATTTTAGACCGGGTAAAGCAACGGACCAATTGACCCGATCCAAATCCAAAATTGATCCTAACTACAACACCCAGCTATGAACTGAAACCAATTTGACCTGACCCGACCTGAAATTTTCTTGACAGTAACTTACTCGACCCGGAAGTCACCCGATGCGAAACCACCCAACCTGAAAATGACTCGACAAAACATAACTCTAATTGAACAGAAAAGACTTCAAATGTTTTTTACTCTCTTATTCATTGACCCAAAACTCACTCGATCCGAAATACCCCGACCCGGTTGACCCAAAAACAACCCGATCTGAAATAACCCGACCCGGTTGACCGAAACAGACCCGACCAACAAACCCAACCAACAAACCCGAAACAGACCCGAAAATTGAAATGACCCGACTTGACCCGAATTAACCCGGACTGACCCAACTTGATTGACCCGTTTGCCCGGTCTAGAGAGGATGCTATAATTTTTTCTTTCTAATCTTCTTAACACTCTATCTCACAAACGATTAAGCTAATATATATCGGCGGAGTCATAAGGCAGTGGATCAAGCGAAATAAACACATGTAATTGTAATGCGCTCCTTAGAAATATTCTCGGAAAGTAATTTAGACCTCGCAAAAGCAACCCGACCGGGAAAGGCTGACCCGAGATCTGAAATTGACCATACTTACAACCTAGGTAACACCAAAATGTACACGGACACGTGATGCGGCATCCCGTGAAATTTAGGACACGAGACACGTTATTTAAATATAATAAAATATATATTTATAAATAACGTCTTATTTTATTTTTGTATTAATATTTGATATTAAATTTAAATAATTAAAGGTAAAATTTAATTTTGGTTGTAATTCATTCTCATTTCCCTCACAAACCTATCTCTAATTAATCTCTTTAGTCTTTCGACCTCTCATTCCTTATTTATAGGGGTGTCTGTGTGTTCGTGTCTCCGACATAGTGTCGGACACGGGACGGCTGGTTAGGAGGAGTGTCTGTGCTATCTAGCTTACAACACCAGATTGTGAACTAAAACCCAATTTTACCTGACCCGAGCCGAAATTGACCCGAGCTTATTTTACCGTAACTTACCCGACCCGAAAGTGACCCGATACGAAACCACCCAGTCTGAAAATGAGCCGACAAAATATAACTCTAATTGAAGCGAAAAGACTTGAAATGTTTTTTACTCTCTTATTCATTGACCCGAAAATGACCCGGTCCGAAATAACCCGACTCGGTTGACCCGAAGCACACCCAGCCAACAAACCCGAAAATCAAAATGACCTAACTCGACTAGAATTAACACAAAATCAATGAGAGACCCGAACTGAACCAACCCGATTGACTTATTTGCCAGATCTAGAGAGAATGCTACAACTTTTTCTTTCAAATCTTCTTAACACTTCGTCGAACAATCGATTAAATTAATATATCGGACCGCGTCATAAGATAAGTGGAGCAAGTGAAATAAACAATATTATAATCCGCTACGAGCAGAAGAGGATGGAAAAAAAAAAGATATATGGGAAGACGACGTCATCAAGAAAATTATAATGGGGAGTCATATTTGCAAAGGTCAAGCGAAGGAAATTGAGATTCATACAAAATGACGTGACGACCAATGATTATATTTTATGTTTGAGGTTGTAGCATTTATAGCCACGGTTATGATCCGGGAACCCGAGGAAGACGCAATGAATAGACCGTGAACCTTGTGTCATGTGGGAGAGCGGATAAGCGAGTAGCAAAGAAAACCAAAAACACGAAGAAGGTGTAGGGCGGATGCTTGAGGTACACCTTATGCATTTGTTTTTGAAAGTCTAATTGTTGGTTTGGAAGTACGTTTTACAAATATGTAGACATAATAAAAGCGTGATGCCAGAAGATGGAGGAACTTATGCATGTAAAAGGAGAGTACGAACAATATTATTAACGGTTTTGATATATACAACCCACTGCGTTGTTTTTAAGCATTAATGACTTTCAACAAATCTTCTATTTCCAATAAAAAAAAGAATCTCAATTAATGCTAGTTTTAATTTTGCAAATGAATCTATACTTTATATGGTAAATAATTAAATGACAACCTATTAAAACTTTTCCCATTAAACATAATGCTTAAGATAAAAAAAACAAAGTAATTGCAGTGGCAAGTGAATAAACAATAAGATCTTTGATAATACGTTTTTTCACAACCTCCAAAACTCCATCTAATGGCACTAAACCAAACTCTATTAGAATCACCTATAACAACGCAACAAAAATAAGAGAAATAGAAATAGCAATTTCTAAATCATCATAGGCATCAACTTCCGAATTTCTTCATCCTCAATTAAAGGAGGTTCATTCAATTCCAAATGAAGCATCACATATTCTGAATGTTTGGTGATTGTGTGAAGGAATATGAGAGGAAGCTTTTGAGGATGGTTAATGTGTTTTAGAGTAGGAGTAATTATTTACAGAAACTAAAGAGTTGTTGGTAATTGAGATTCTTTTTTTATTGGGAATAAAAGACTTGTTGAAAGTCATTAATGCTTAAAAACAACCCAGTGGGTTGTATATATCAAAAGCTTATTATTAATAGACCAGATTTTGATTTTGGGAAGAGGTGTAAGGACATGGGAGTCGGAAAGACGCTCCGTGTTAAGCACACAATTTCCAAAACGAGGCATTATTTAATTCCTTAGCGCTATCACATTGTATTGTTTTTATATCTCTTTCAAATTAAGTGTGTAGTGTATTTTTGTAATTGACATAAATTGAATAAACATGAGATTTTTGAGCTATAAAAAAAGCTCATACAAAATTTGTAAAGTCGTCGAGAAATACTAAATGATATCGGTAGCCGTGGAACTAACGACTAAGGAGGTCTATATAGGTCACAATGAATAATATCAAACGACATATAAGTCTTAGTATAAGACGACATAAAAGGCAGTTTAATGGCTTTACCAATAGAGTAACAAGAGAGAACATACTTTTTAGAAACACCATTACAAGGAATTAAATTATCTCAGCTAAGAGAATTAAAAACATGACTCGTGGGATGGCCTAAACGTGTGTGCCAGAGAGAAGGTGCAAGGTGACATGCTTATCGCGTACCCAATCAAAGATAAATTACCCTATGCTTAGCTAACAAACAAATGGATTTAGTTAGGGAAGAAATGGTCCATCACAAGGAGACGGGAATGCAAAATGAAATGATATGAGTAGAATTTTATCAAGGCATCGAGTATTTGATTGATTGTGTCACTTAAACTAATGTTCAATATGATGATAACAATATTAAAAAGGAATCTAGGGGAACGGGTGAGCATATGTAATTTAGCATACAATTATTAAATTGGGGGTTCAAACAAACAAGTATCACCTAGGCTTATTATCACTTCCTTTTTCGGGATGAGTGATATACCATAGATAATTCAAGGTCTCATTCTTTTACAGACTTTCGTTCCAAGGAAATGAATTAACATACTAATCCAAGATTGTGATCAAGAATCAAAGACTATCGATATATACGAGCATATGATAGAGGCAATAACAAGGATGCTTTTCTACCCAAATACAATAAAAGTAAACTTATTTACATAGCTTCCTACACCCTAGATAAATAAAATACTCACTCATGATTCTATTTAGAAAATCTAACATTGATGCGAACATAATAACAATACGAACGCTAATGATAAAAATCGAAATAGAAATGATATTATACGAGGTAATAAACTAATTACGATAAGAAATTCAATAACAAAACAAGCTAATAGAATGAAGATGGAATGTAAATAAGGATTATGATTTACCTAGATGATTGAAACAAAAACAAGAATAAAAAAACTCCAAGACGTAGAATAGAAAAGCTTCCAAATATAACCAAATGTGGATTACAAATTCTCAAGCAAAGACTAGAAATGTAAGATTAGAGAATGTTTTTGTTGTAAGATTGGATGATTATACAAGGCAATGAGCTCCCTATTTATACTAGAGGATTGTCGCTTTAGCCGTCTTCTATAATTACGAGCAATGATGACGATTCAAGAGAAGGAGAAAATGCGTCCAAACGCGTAGGGAGGGTACATCCCCGATCGGGGACGCAGCTACCCAACTCTCCTTATTTTTTCTGGCTTCCCTTGTGAGATCACGCAACCCCATGAGGTCATCAACCCTGATAGGGGACGTGGCTAAATATCTTTTGAACTTTAATTTTCTAAGTCAATGCAATAATGTTGACCCCATAGGATAAAAGACACCACTAGGGGTTGCATGTTCTTCCTCTTATCTCCACTAGCATAAAATAGACGCGTAATGAGGTAGACTAAGGGGTAAGAAATGTGGAAATGATGCTCGTATCACCTGGATTGGCTTCTTCGTCTATGTTAAATTTAATCCAACCAAGCGGAGGCAGGAGCCAACGCATAAAAAATTCTTTGTTAACGGAACCATGTTGAGGGATGAATAAGTTGAATTTGACAAAAGCTTTCCTTGTAGCGTCGAACTGATGCAAATAAATGTTTGAGGGCCAGTTAGATTCTCGTTTCCTCGGCCAAATGCAACATTGTTTCTCCACCTCCACAACTACCAACAAGTAATTGCAAAATATATCGGCCAGTCATCGACGGTGGTGAAGACATCATTACTTGCATTTGTGGCCATCCAAATCGAAAAGGGAGAGTCATAAAACGAGGGGTGGGAAGCTTGATCAAGCTCTATATTTCTTGGGCAATAGGACTCAAATATAATATTATATAAATATTAATATTTTACTTGATTTATCTTGACCCAATCGGGTCGACCCGCTCATATTAGATTTTGACCCATGGGTCATTTCGGGTTCGGGTTGTTAAGGTTGCATGTCAAGACTATCAGGTTTTCTTACCCTTAAAATACCGAACTAGATAAGAATTTAATAGGTCTAGTTGTATTTGATATAGGTTGAGCGGTCGTTCAAGAATCGTACTATGCGAAATACATTTCAAAACTGAGTGTCTCCACCAGTTCAAGGTTTCAAATATTAAATATCATTTATTTTTCTTCATCCACTTGTCTTATGACCCCACCCAATATATATTAACTTAATCGTTTGTCAGAGAGAGAAAAGACGTTTTTAGAGAAGGTTGGTAGCATTCCGCTAATGGTAAATATAATCCACTAACGAATTGATTTGTCATCTTACCGAACAAAATGAAAACGAGTTAACATCTCCGACTGTATTCTACCAACTTTAGGGGTTGTTTGGTTGCGCCATTAATTCATGGGAATTACAACTTTTCAATTTTGAAGGGTTGTTTGGTTACCAAAATCATGAAAGTGGAACTTACGAATGGAATTACCTTCCTTCATTATAAAAGAAGTCACCTACCTCACTCAGCATACATAAGTGACAATTTTCACATGAATTTAATTATCATATGCCCAGATTGTTGTTAGGACCAAAGTTCACAGAATTTATATATGCCACGTGTCGAGCGAGGAATGGTATTGACGATATATCATGGATCAATGACGTGGAAGCATAGCCTGGAGGCAGGATCTAGAAGGAGAACTTGAGGTTGAACCTAGAGCCAGAATCTGGAAGTAGAAACTTAAGTGGAATCTGGAGGCAGAATCTAGAGGCACAACCTGGAGGCAGAATATGGAAGCAAAAACCGGAGGCAGAACTTCGAACCAGAGTCTGGAGGCAGAATCTGGAGGAAAAAATGGGAAACGCTGGACGCAGAAATCCGGAGAGAAGGAACGAGGATATTTGTACATTCAATGAAAAAGTCAACAACGGCTAGTCAATATGTGATACACGGATTCACGATCCTTTCCAAACTGTGATGCACGGGGGAACCACGGATGGAGAAACGAGGGACAAGCGTAGAAATACGCATTTGTGGAGTCGCCACCAACTTTTGTGGGAAGTTGGAACCGTTCGAATACTTTATGCCATGTCAAGACACAAAGTAATGACATGAACACTAAGAACTCGTTACCCTTAGCATTCTATGCCTAGCATGACTCTTGTGGATGTCAATGAACACGGATGATCACAGAGATCTGGAGTAAGGGGTGAGGGTACGTATTAGGAAGTTCTTTATCGAACACCTAATCTCGCCCGCCTTGATAGCGGCCTCTACTAATGATTAGGGAAGCTCTTCTGTTATCGATGTGTTGTCGGTTAAATGCATGCAATGCAACATCCACATTTTAATCCTACCATGTGAGCTTAGACTATGTCGTTTGACATGTAGTTTAGCATTCAATTAGGTCGAAGTAGGATTAAAGATTCAATTGCACGTGAGAACAATTAATTAAATCATACAATGATTACAAGATATTGAAATTAATTACAAAAGAACAAAGATTACAATGGATTTCATGATCTATGTCGGAAATATGCTTGAAAAGATTAATTGAAATAAAGAATAAGAATTAATAAAACTAAAATGAATCAGATTAGCAGCGATAATATGAATAATAGTCGATTTATTAGCCAATTAAACTACGTCGAAGCGAAACAGGAAGTTCAGGGATAGAAACCAGCCCAGAACTGGCGCAGCAGGTCATGCGTCCTATAGAAGATGCGCATTAGACCTTGCGTCTGTTCATGAGATGGGTTATGGGTGTGAAGCCAGAATCGCGATCAGTTATGGTTCGTTGGTAAATTTACTGTTTATTACTCCCTCCTATTCTATGTATTCTTCCCTTTTCATTTAAGCTCTAGAATTAAGGGAATGAATTTGGACCACATAAAACACTATACCCCACATGCAATTAAATATGAACCACACAAAACACACAACCCCACCTCCAAAAATGGAAATAGGGAAAAAAACATTAATAGACCAAAAAGGAAATAGTGAAGAATAGATGGAATAGGAGGGAGTATTGATCTTTAAGTCGGATAAAAGGATTTTATAGATTATTATACTAAATATATCAAAGACGGATCTAAAACTAGATATGGACGGATCTAACCTCTAAAGACTCAAACTTGATCTAAAGATGACAAAAACCCACTAATATTGATTATTGGCGATCTAAGACGAACTATAAAAAAAGGTAATTTAAATAAAACTAATAAAAAAAGGTTTGAAAAGGTTTGACATAAATCCGATATGAATCTAACATGATTTTAAATAAAATACAAAATAAAGTACAAGACGGGATTATTACACCCTCAGACTTACATGTTGACGAAACGAGAATAACTAAGTTGTCTTTTAGTGATAGCTCGACTCAAATGCAAAGAAAGTGCCCTCGTAAGAGGAAATTGATTGATTAAAGTTGATTAATTAGGTTGAGTTGGTCAAATTGGTAGGTCAATGCAAAACGAGACATGTACCCAGAAGGATCTGAGCTTACGTGGTCGATTGATCAAGCACGTAGTTTTCAATAAGCTTAGAGCAAGGTCTAGAATGCAAAGAGAGAAGAAAAGGGGCGGAACACTCGCGTTCCTTGAAAGTCTGCAAGAACCTCACCTTATATAGGGAGAAACCCGAAGAGTTTTGGAATAACTCGAACACGGAAAGAAATCTAGAAAATATTCCGGAAACAGGCAAAACAAGCTGGGGAAGAGGCGCATCAGAAACTGCGACCCTTGGAAGAGGTGCAACACCCGTTGCTTCATTTCTCTAGCAGTTTCCTACTTTGAAAGAAAGATTTCCGCGTTTCCTTATGGAATTGTGATAGATTTTGAATTCTTTTCTAAATAAAATACGGATATATTTTACCAAGAAAGAGTAAGTTTTGAAATATTAAAATATCCGGAATATTCTCGAGCATTCAGACACGGTTTCAAAAGACGGTTTATAGAAAATGAAGCGGTTTTTGACCCGGATTCTAAAATGACTCTAATGACTGTCAAAACGCTCATATCGGCGCGTAGATGATGACCAAGGGGTAGACACGAGTGTTTGAGCTATCACTTGACGACAAACTTTTGAACTGTCATAAATCGTTTCGCATACCAAACATGCAGCCCAATCATCACTGGGTGGTTGGCGGAAGGTGCAGATTCGAGGTATCTACACAATAACAACTAGTTTTCATGAAGCAGTTAAAGGAGAATTTAATGGAGTAATTATATGGGGTATTGAATAAGCAATAAAGACAGTTAAATAACTGCCCCCTATTTTGGTGTAACTGCAGCTAGAAATCAGGCAAGAATCTGGGAGAGCATTTCAGCAGCAAAACCCTAGCAACAACAAGTATGAAAGGAGAAAAAATACAACCAAGAGGATCATCTCATCTCCTCTCATCTCACCAAAGCTTACTTGGAAAAATATAATTCTGTCTCCCATATTTAGCATTCCAAGCATACTTCATAGCAAAAATACTTGTACTCTTGATACCCAAACGATTTCTACTCGTTTATAGCGTATACATGGTGGAATTCCGACTCCCCTCGCTGTTTTTCTCACATTGGGTTTTCGTGTAACCAATTTCTTGTGTCTACGTTTTATTTCTTCGCATTTTATATTCGTTTCTATCGTCACATTATTTTTCAACTCGTTATTGTAGACGACCACTTTAATCCACAACCTTAAATCAACTCCTAGATAAACTTTTACCAAAACAGTTTGGCGCCCACTGTGGGGTAAAATGATAATTTTCTATAGCCATGTCAAGCAGTAAGAAATACTACCGTCATCATGACTGGATCCAGTCTGAATACGTCCAGCGCTCCAGGAGCACCCGCCCAAACTTCTGGAGGAATACCGCTCCCAACATGAGCAGGGCTAGTTAGTGCACCACCCTCTGCCAGCCTGATGGGACAGACGAGCCAGGGTTCTTCTTACGATGTTTGTGGGAGATCGAGGTGGCAGGCGCCAAGTCCGTAGCTTACCTCGAGTTATTGGAGTACAATTTTTCAATTTTGTCTATTGCATAGGAATGTACTTGATTTGAATGCAGGTGGCACCGTCTCAGCACACAGCGTTATTGAGGGTGGCCAATCGATTGCGGGCTACAGCCACGAGGCACTCTTAGGTGGCCGGGATCGAGAGGTATGAACCTCTCATTCCTTGTTCATTTTGTTGTATTTTGAGATGAATTGATTTGAAATGTGGCATATCTTTACAAAGAGTCTTGGAGCGCGAGCCGGCATAGTCATGGGAGGAGACAGCTTGTTTGTTGAGGGAGCTAGAAGACAAAGACACTGAGATTATCGCACTCGCGGTTCTAGCTGGGCTTGGTTATGAGGATTAGTTGTCTTTTGCTGTTTTGT
This sequence comes from Heliosperma pusillum, assembly GCA_022085475.1. Taxonomy (NCBI): domain Eukaryota; kingdom Viridiplantae; phylum Streptophyta; class Magnoliopsida; order Caryophyllales; family Caryophyllaceae; genus Heliosperma; species Heliosperma pusillum. Next base: position 6,922 of record JAIUZE010006212.1, on the reverse strand, counting down.
TGTTGGTTTGTACATTTTTGTTCGTTTTTGCGCATTTTGGATTTTGTCCCGGGCGAGAGCCCCTCAGTTTTGAATTTTGGACTTTGGCTTGGATTGTGAATTTGGGTTATGAATTTTGGCTTTGGTTTTGGCTTTGGCTTCAAAATTTGCCTCGAGATGTTTGTTTTGACTTAATTTGAGCTGTGACGAACGATCGCCCATTTCGAATTGATTTGGAAAAAATGAGCAATGATCGTCAATTGACGATTTTGATTTAATTTGAAAAAAATGACGAATGATTGTCAATTGAAGAATTTTTCGTTTTGGGCGAGAGCCCCCAGTTTGATGTATATGCCTCTTTTGGTTGTAGTTGATGGCCTGAGTGTTTCTGCTACTGAATGTTTTCTGTCCCTGCAGGTTAGTCTGAAAACAAAACAAGTTTGGTAAACGACGATTTTGCTGTCATGCTGCCAAAAATCACATCACATAGAAATCATACAAATTACATGTTTGCATGTTGGTGGCCTAAACTGACGCAAAACGAAAGATTGGATTGAAAGACGCGGTTTTGTAAAAGAGGAAATGTATATTTGTTAAAAATGTATAAGAGTTGGAAAGAATGGAAAGACGAGTGAAATGATTCCCCTGAATAAGTGTGCTCATTTGGTGGCAGTGTTGATTTGTGTCTCGAACCCAGAGAGGATTAGGAAATCCAGGGTTGATATCATTCCCTAGGCTGTCTTGGCACATGCTCATGCTTGCCATGGTAAGAAGGCGAGGATTTAGATGACATGTGGATGTCCAAATGTCAAAATACAAGAGCATAGAGACGTTCAATCTTAACTGGCCAGGGGCCGATTTTATTTTCTTTTGCATGAGCGGCACGTGGGCTACGCGAGGCGCGTTACTTTGTTTGTTTTTGAGAATTTGGATGAGTTTTGCCCTTTTTATAGTAACAAGTTCGGCAAATTACACGAAACTAATACTATAGAAACAAAATACGTTTGTGACTGTATAACCTTAATGTACATCTGTCGACTTCTTAGATGCTAAACGAGGGTGATAGGAAATGGAATGGAGTGGGGGGTTCTATGGTGTTAGAAGACACTGGAGATCTGTGTATCTCTCTCACCCGCCTAAATGAATGAAAGGATCGTCTCAAAAGGCATGGAGAAAAAGTAACTGTGAGTCGATTCGTCTGAAATTTGTGAAAAGATGACTACTTTAGAGATTTTGTTTCGTTTGTGGTTTTTGACTGGAGAGACTTTTTGGTTTTTTGACACTTTGTCGCATTGACTGGATTTGTTTTTTATTTGAACTTGTTTGATTGGGATTTTTCCTTTTTCTCTCTCTCTCTGTTTTTTCGGATTGGATTTATTTGACTTTTGTTTGTCTTATCTCGTGAATTTTTGAATCTTTGAGACTTTTGATTTGAGGTTGTTGGGATATTTTTTTGGTTTGAATTTGAGAGTTTAGGCACGATTGCACTAAAAAATCGTTTTGATCCTCCGGCGGGGGTATCAAAATGTTTGGCATATAATGCAATTTCTTGTAGTCATATAGGAACTAACGAATCAGGTAGAAATATGGGGTCTCAAAACCTAAAGGCCACCTAGAGACACGGCGATCAAGGAATTTTCACACCACAAGATATGGACAAGGTGGTAAATGCACGCCCTCGTTAAGGCTTATTCTAAGAGGTCGAGTGATCTACACTAAAGAGATACGACCTAAAGTATTTCAAGTCTATTCCCCTAATTTAGTGTAAAAAGTAGAACAAGTGACTAACAAAAAGTACATATGCTCATTTATTTAGTTTTGTTTAAAACTTGAAAAGGACGAGGATGATCCTATTACAAAGGTTAATCTAGTGAAGACAAGTAGCCGCTTCAGATGTCGTCTTCAATTCTTGTTCCTAGCACAATTAAGTCTTTGAAAGACTTTATGTTCTGGTACCTCAAATGGTTTGCATAGACAGGTCTCAAGTTGTTCACGAATCTTTCCACTAGAGTAGCTTCATCTGGGCGTTCGACAAGTTGTGTGCTAGTCTTCCTCCACCTACATAGGAAGTTGGTGAAACCTTCTTTCTCATTTTGGGTAAGAACCTCTAGAGTACGCATATTGACTTGGATTTCAGGATTGTCTGCGTATTGCTTGGCGAACTCGATTTCGGCATCATCCCAGGTTGTAATTTTCTTATGTTCTAGGGAGTAGAACCACTGATTAGGAATGGTGTCGAGAGATGAAGGAAAGATCCTTAGGAACATCTCAGATTTGATGCCTTTGATAAACATGTAATCCTTGAAAGCACGGATGTGGTTCAAAGGGTTTTCGTGCCCCTTGAACCTTGGGATGTCAGTTATGTTGAAGTTGATTGGTACTGAGTACTTACAGCTTCATACTTGCGATTGTTTTCCATGTAGATGTCATCTCCCTTGAGGTACATTAGTTTCTCCTCTAAGTATTAGAGTCGATTTTCTGCTTTAGTAAGAACTGGTGTGGAATTGACTTCTGGTTGTCCCACGCTAGCATGAGGAGTGTCTGCAGGAGGAAGCCTAGCTTCTATGGCAACAATTCGGCCTTCAATGGCATTGAGGCGAGTATAAGCTTGGTCTTGACTTGTTTGAAGACGATGGAAAGCAGCTAGTATTTAATCATTACCATTCTGATTTGGTGCACGAATATTTGCTTGACTAGCTCTTGACATCTTGGAAACTGAGCAAGAGACCGACGACGAATCAAAACACGATCGACCCATCATTACCATTCTGAAGTGGGAGTGTGCCACGGTGTTCAATGAGTTTTGAAAATGACTGGTTTGGAAATGAGTGACGACTCGAAGTGGAGAATGACTCGACTTGTAAAGTGGGAGTGTGCCACTGTGCTTAGTGAATATGGAAAATGACTAGTTTTAAAATGCTTGTCCTAGACAACCGTAGTGTGGTTGTAGGAGTGTTGACTCGAAGTGGAGAAATGATTTTGACTAGACACTCGGATAGAGTTTCGACTCATTTCACGCTACTTTAGGTCAGTTTGAAAATGTTCTATCGTTTTTAAAAAGATTTTGATTTTGAAAATTTTGTCATGGTTTACTTACAAAGTAGTGATCATGTAAGGGTTATACACATTTAAACAGGCAGAATAACGGTATGTTGAGTGCATTTAAAATGGTTTTGGCTTAAAGGGTGGGTTGCCATACCAAGAAATCAAACCCAGGGTCTGTGGAGAGGTCCGCGCCAAACATGAGTAAGACCGGTTCGTAGTCCATTCGCCCGAGTAGTGAAAGCCCTTGGTGGTAACATGAGTACACATCGTGGTATGGTTGACGTCAATCGCTATCCATCCTTAGGCCCAGATAAGAATTTGGACCGTCTAGACAGAACGATTGGTCGAAAGGGTTGGGTTAGGCCTGGGAAGGTCGAATAAAACGACCTAGGAAGGTCGAGTAATGAAAACCGACAACTGCCTCATACATAATATTCCCTAACCTTGTTCAAGTTTCATTGTGGGTACACGTAAGTGTATTATCCCCAGCGGAGTCGCCAGACTCTGATACACAGATTCGCGATCCTTTCCAAACTGTGGTGCACGGGGGAACCACGGATGGAGAAACGAGGGACAAGCGTAGAAATACGCATTTGTGGAGTCGCCATCAACTTTTGTGGGAAGTTAAAACCGTTCGAATACTTTATGCCATGTCAAGACACAAAGTAATGACATGAACACTAAAAACTCGTGACCCTTAGCATTCTATGTCTAGAATGACTCTCGTGGATGCCAATGAACACGGATGTTCACAGAGAGCTGGAATATGGGGTGAGGGTACGTATTAGGAAGTTCTTTAATCAAACACCTAATCCCGCCCGCCTCGATAGCGGCCTCTACTAATGATTAGGGAAACTCTTCTTTTATCGATGTGTTCTCGGTTAAATGCATGCAATGCAACATTCACGTTTTAATCCTAGCATGTGAGCTTAGACTATGTCGTTTTACATGTAGTTTAGCATTAAATTAGGTCAAAGTAGGATTTAAGATTTAATTGCACGTGAGAACAATTAATTAAATCATACAATGATTACAAGACATTGAAACTAATTACAAAAGAACAAAGATTACAATGGAACTCATGATCTATGTCGGAAATATGCTTGAAAAGATTAATTGAAATAAAGAAAAGAATTAATAAAACTAAAACGAATCAGATTAGCAGTGAAGCCAGAATCGCGATCAGCTATGGTTCGTTGGTGTATTTACAATTTATTAATGATCTTTAAGTCGGATAAAAGTGATTTAAAAGATTAATTATACTAAATATATCAAAGACGGATCTAAAACTAGATATGGACGGATCTAACCTCTAAAGACTCAAACTTGATCTAAAGATGACAAAAACCCACTAATATTGATTATTGGGGGATCTAAAACGAACTATAAAAAAAGGTGATTTAAATAAAAATAATGAAAAAAGCTTTGAAAAGGTTTGACATAAATCCAACATGAATCTTACATGATTTTAAATAAAATACAAAAATAAAGTACAAGACGGGATTCTTACACCCTCAAACTTACATGTTGACGAAACGAGATTAACTAAGTTGTCTTTTAGTGATAGCTCGACTCGAATACAAAGAAAGTGCCCACGCAAGGGGAAATTGATTGATTAAAGTTGATTAATTAGGTTGAGTTGGTCAAATTGGTAGGTCAATACAAAACGAGACAGATACCCAGAAGGATCTGAGCTTACGTGGTCGATTGATCAAGCACGTAGTTTTCAATAAGCTTAGAGCAAGGTCTAGAATGAAAAGAGAGAAGAAAAGGGGCGGAACACTCGCGTGCCTTGAAAGTCTGCACGATTTCTACTTACCATTCCAAGCTTACTTCATAGCAAAAATACATGTACTCTTGATACCCAAACGATTTCTACTCGATTATAGTGTATACATGGTGGAATTCCGACTCCCCCCGCGGTTTTTCTCACATTGGGTTTTCGCGTAATCAATTTCTTGTGTCTACGTTTTATTTCTTCGCATTTTATATTCGTTTCTAGCTTCACATTATTTTTCAACTCGTTATTGTAGACGACCACTTTAATCCACGACTACAAGCAGAAAATGATAGTGGTGACCGCGACATAATTCTTAAAAGAAGTCTACTTGTGCAAGGGTTTCAGATTAACGTTATCTGAATCAGCCTTGCAGTGGTTCTTCAGCCTGCCCAACGAAGTATCACATATTTCGCCGACTTTGGCAATGCCTTCATCGAGCAGTTCGCCAGCTGCCGGAAGCCAGAGAAGCAGACCAACGACCTTTACCGGATAGTGCAAGGGTTCGAGGAATCCACTCGTGATTTCTTTAGCAGGTTCAACAAGGAGAAAGTAGCAATCCCGCGTTGTGACATAACAACTACCATAGAAGCTTTCAGCCAAGGATCCATCAAGATTCAGATTTTTACAAGGACCTGACTAAGTACTCTTGTGCCACCTTTGAAGATGTACAAACAAAGGCACTGGCTGCTATCAGGTTGGAAGAAGATTTTGGATCCAAGAGAACTACCTATGAGGCATAGCATACATCCAGGAAAGCACATGTATAAAAGAGAAGTGAAAGATCTAAGCCTTACAACATGGTCTTAAGCAAAGTCTCTGGGGGCACAGATTGTAAGAGCAAGTCAGATTTACCTGTAAATATAAGTGAGTATGGATTCTCCACCGGTCTTACAGAGGTGCTAAAGGCCCTGGAAGAGCTAGGGCACAAAGTCGGATGGCCAAGGAAGCCCACCGAGGAGCGATCAGCCGACAAGCCGGATGCTTTAAAAAGATGTTAGTAGTTCCACGAGGACATTAGCCACACCACCGATGAATGCTTCTCACTGAGAAAGGAAGTCAAGAATCACTACCACTAAGAAAATCTGGACCACCTAGGCTCCGCCAGAGTAAATTCTTTGAACCATGTTCTTCCCTTACCTCCCCTTCTGTGTACTAGAATTGTGAAAGTAATTACAGGAGGCTCGTAGCTATGTGGGCTCACTTACTTAGCAGCACAGAGGCGAGCTACTGAAACTAAGGGGGATAAGCCGGAGTTTTCTTGTAGAGTCAACCACCAAGATATTCCGTTAATAACCTTTGATGACACTGATGCAAAGGCTACCCGGCCCAGAACAACACCATGATTCCTTAATGATCACCCTCTCCATAGGGAAGTGCATTGTCAGGAAAATTCTCGTAGATATTGGGAGCTCAGTCAACTACATCATGCTCGAAACATTCAAGAACATGGGATTCAGCGAGAAGGATTTAGTAAAGAAGGCTATCCCACTACTTGGCTTTAGTGGCAAACCATAACACTTCATGGGCGAGATTATCATTCCTACCTATGTTGGAGGAGTTAACAAACTTGCAAGATATTTGGTTATTAATGGGCCATCTAGTTACAATGTAATCCTTGGCAGGGCCTGGATCCCCGACATAAAGGCAATACCTTCCACCTACCACCAGTGTTTGAAGTTTCCAACACCCAGAGGAGTGCAAGAGATACCTGGAGACCTAGAGGATGCTAAGGAATGCTACAAAGAAGCTCTCAGATCAAGAGCCAGCCCACCTGCATAGCAACTACAGAGCCAGGGCATCCAGAAGGAATACATTATGTCAGCACAAGCGGAGTTGTATAAGTCAACCTGGACGCACTGCATCCTGAGCATGCCGTACTGATCGGGTCCAAATGTAACACCCCGACCCAAACCTTGGGTCGGGAGCGGTCACTCATGATAGCTCTCCAGGCTGTGTACATGGCCCACAGATCAACACGGGTCCTTTCCAGCGCATTTTGTCCTCACTCATGCACATCCCGGGAACCTTCCCAGGAGGTCACCCATCCCAAGACTACTCTCAGTCAAGCACGCTTAACTTGAGTTCTTTTGCTGGCATGACCAGAAACGAAAAGTGCAC
>JAIUZE010006211.1:0-10349 GCA_022085475.1 Heliosperma pusillum | reverse complement strand
GAGACACTACTATCAATAATTGAAGTGCCAGATGATAACGAAATTATAGAGGAGGAGGAAGAAGAAACTTAAGTAGAGGACAACAATGTGGAGAAGGTAGAAGAGGAGGACAAGGAGGATGAGCAGAAGCGGAAGGAAGACGGAGCAGAAGATAAAGAGGAAGATAAAGAGGAAGAAGAAGATTTTATAGACTCCCTTTTTAAATACAACATTTCCGAAAACCAATATTCAAGTAGTGATGATGAATAAGATTATTTCTAATTCTTATATTAGTTGAAACTACTTTTTCTAAATGTATGGGCGTTTGCAAAACAATTTTATTTGAGCTGTTGACAGTTGTTTTTATTATTCATTAATACCAATATATAGTTTCTTGTCATTTAATTGTACATGTTTGTTAATTTATGACAACTTTGAATAGTTTAGTTTTTCTCTATATGGCGGGAGGACGACGAAGAAGAGGTAGTTGTAGTAATGTAGAAAACAGAGCGCAGGAGGACGAGAATGAACAAGTGAATGACAGGAACGTGCCACCGACACAGGTGGATACTACTACTCGCAGAGTCCGCCTCGATCCGGATGAGGAAACATGTGTATGGTAAGACTAGTTCACTTTTACTTTAATTGTTTAATTATAATTATGATTATTCAAAAATCATAATATTTATATATAATGTATTTAACTATGATCATTAATTTCAGGTTTAGTGACTCAGATGTGGTTAAACTGATTTCGGAGACCATAATCTGCGGGTACAAGGAGCATGCGCCAAATTGGAAAGAGGCGTCAAATAATTTGCGGTCGTCTTGGTGGAACTGGTTTGAGGTATAATTATTTAAAATATTATAATTATATCTATTTAAATTTGTTTTTCTCAATTTATCTTTTCATTGATTTTTATTTTTTTTGTTTATTTACTTAATATTTTCCTAACTTTATGTTTTTAATCGTGACAGCAAAGGGTTTCTTTCGATCCTCGCCATACAGATATGGTAAGGAAATCTTGGGAATACGCCATGAAGACCCTTTTACGTCATATGATCTACCGAGCCTCGCAGAAAGACGAGGAGCACAGGCCGAGTTGGATTCCTTTGGACTTATTTAGAAAGCTTAAGAATAGGCCTGTCGAAGATCCTACTTTCGTTGCGAGATCTCAATCAGCCGCGGCTAATCGTAGGTCGGGATGTGAAGAGAAGGGAAAGGCGTTGCCTACTCACATTATGGGTAGAAAAAACACCTTGAGAATCATGGATGAAATGGTAAATATAAATCTTCTTTCATTTTTTATTTATTTATCTAATTATAATTTAATACTTATATATATATATATATATATATATATGTTATACTAACAAGTATTTAAATTGTAGGTCGATAAATCTTCATCCGGTATCCCAAATGCCGTGCAAGTCTTAGAGAAGACAAAGAAGCACAAGTTCCGTGGATGGTTATCAAAAAAACAAGCTGAACACTATGTAAGTTATGCATTTTTTTGTTAAGTGATTTATGTTTGTCATTTATATATTTAATTACATTAACTACTTAATTTAAATGACAATTACTAATTCTGAACTTGTTTGTGATGCAGAATAAGATCATGTCAAAGAAGTCTAAGCTTCAAAGTCAAGGAGTCGAAAACATCGACGATAATGAGATCTATTATTACGAGACTGGATTTGACGAGAAAGGAAGATGCTACGGATTGGGACCAGCGAAGGATTATTTGTTTGACCATCATAGGCACTCTGTTTCTACCTCAAACCCGACTCAGTGCACCCCAAGTTTGGCTACTAAGCTGTCAAAGAAGAATGTGGCACTTAGGCAAGAGCGCGACGAGCAAGCTCGAAGGATTGCAGCTATAGAAGAGTACTTGAGTAAGGTTGCAAGAAATTCTACTCAAAACTGCAGAACTGGAGGTCCTAACCAGAGTCGAGACGACTTTGATGATGATGGCGGCGATAATGCTAGGCCCAACCCATTCACCCCTTTCCCTCCATTCACTCCGTGTGGTTGAGTGATTAGTTAACTATTTTGAACTTAGAACCTTTTATTTGTAAGACTTTAATTACTTTTATGATATAAAATCAAAACTTTGTTCATGCATGGTTTTGTGTTACATTAGTAACTTTGTTGGACGCGTAACTGCTGGAAAACTTCTGTTATTTGCAGGTTTTTTGTCGTTTTAACGCGTATAGAGGGAATGCAGGAAACAGACATTTCCTGGAAAATACAGGCCTTGTTGCGACGGATATTCCGTCGCAAAAATTGACTGACTTAGAGTCAAGTCAAACATAAAGTCAAGTCTAGCGACGGAATATCCGTCGCAAACTTTGACTTTATGTTTGACTTGGCTGTACAGGTGGCAGTCAAGTCAAACATAAAGTCAAAGTTTGCGACGGAAATTCCGTCGCAAGACCTGACTTTATGTTTGACTTGACTGCCACCTGTAATCCGTCGCTATTTATGTTGGCGACGGATATCCCGTCGCAACTAACTTGCGACGGATGAGTCCGTCGCAAATACTGTTGTTTGCGACGAAAATAAGCGACGGACATTATCCGTCGCAAATCCGTCGCAAATCTGTCTCTCGCGACGGAAATACCATGTTCGGCGACGGAATTATCCGTCGCAAAATGAGCTTTCTCTTGTAGTGTTTCTTCTCTTATTTTTCGGCTAATAAGAGTTAAATATAAGAGATAATATCTCCTATTATTCTCTTATGGTAACTAGGTCAAAAACCTAATAACAAGAGGGTTAAAAGGAAAAAAGACTCCTCCTCCTACTGTTGTGGTTGTTCGGCCAAAACAGAGAGGAGAACAAGAAAAATTCTGATTTTTCTCTCTAATTTTCTCTATCATTCATCATCACCACCTACTACTACTGTTGTTGTTGTTCGGCAGTAACTTTTCTCATATATTCTAGCACAAGCAAGGCATATCTCAGAGCATCTTGGGTGCAACAATTAGGAGAATATCGATTTCGATATTGTTCATAGGCCAAGTTTGCTAGGACCAAAGGTTAATTCTAAATTCCTATAATTTTATATTATGCAATTCATTTATTACTCGTAATTCATATACTATAGTTTCGTTATAATCCGTAATTTAATGACGAAATATATCGATATTTCCCACAAGTGGTATCAGAGCTTAGGGCTACGAAATTGTTTTATATGTTTTCATAATTGATGAAATATAAGATTAGAATCATTATTTTTTTTGTTTTTTTTTTTTTTTATTTCTGCCGAGAAAAAAAAAAAAAAAAATTCGTCTGTACTGTTCATCCGCATAAAAAAAAAAATTTGTTTGCCTTGTTTTTTCATTTTGATTCATTATAATGGTTGTTTTAAATAGTTAGGACGATAACATGATGAATGTGTAGTTGTTTTGATTTAATAAGGATTAAATTAAAATGTAAATGGAAATCGATTTGAATGTTCATCGCTATATATTTTCGGTATTCATTGATTTAGATATTCATTTCAAATTGTTAAATTGAATCATCTAGTTTGTATCGATGTTTAATAATGATTAGATGTTGGTATTTTGTACCGATCTTGAAAATATTAGTAACATCAAATTTTTTTAAGGAAAAAAAAAATTTCGGTTTTTTATTTTTGATCGAAAGTTTTTTTATTCATATTAATGATGATGTTTCGTTTATTGTTGTGAAGAAGTTCACAATAATTGGATACCCAATTATTTTAAAAAGGTTTAAAATAATGTTGTATTAATTCATGTTAAAGAATATGAATTAAAATTGGATTTGTTTGGTTGGGGTTATTGTGATTAATTAAGGAATTGTCACATAATTTTGATCATTTTAAAAGGTGGTTTGGATAAATTACTCTTCATAATTAAAGATTTATGTCTTGAATGTTTAATTTATAGTTGATGCATTTTATCTTGTTGAATGAATGGTTGAATGGTTTAATTTACGTATTTTTGCAATCGGTTGTAATTTGTATTACCTAGTGTGGCCTTAGTTGATCATGTTTTCGTAATGATGGAAACATGAACTTTGATGTAATTTTGAGATCTCGAATCTCCATTTTATTTTTCATTAAATTATGTTTTTAAATTAGAATGTTAATAGGTTTATATTTTGTAATTTATTAAATGTATTTTGAGAAGACTAAAGATGGAGATCGGATTGCTCACTCCCGCTACATGGACCAAGATGGAACATCAAGACAAGCTTCTCGGGTCCAAATGGGTTGTATTCCAAAGTTGTATTTTTGTTCATTTTGGTAGATAGGCCACACTAGGACTTTGTAATATTTTTATGTATTTTTCCGTTCTTGTTACTTTTTATCACATGATAGTTAGTGCATCATATTCCGCCTAAACCAAACCACCTACTACTAAAATGCATGAAAATTGACTCATATAGTTTGAATGTTAGTTATCATGGACATAAAGATGTCACTCGAATTTAAGTCATCATTTTAGTTTATTCATTCTCGCATGCTAGATATTAGTTCACTTAAAATTGAATTAAAATAAAATTGATGGGATCTTCCTCTAAACCTAAAATTGAGACTAGTCTTTATAGGCCAAACTAATATGAATCCCTTCTTCGTCGGTAGGCATATAGGACCTTACTCTCCATATGACCCCTTCTACGTTGGGTAAGTAGTGTGTGTTGACCTATTTTATCTCAACATTATAGTCCGAAGAGTTTCTCGTGATTATGATGGACTAAAGATAGAATTTACAGAAATTTATCGACCAAGAATTCTAAAGGTAGAATTAGCCAAGAGGTTGGCGTATCAATTTACAGATAATTGAGTCTTGGGATCATTTATATAATTCTTGAGGGAGGTCAATTGTATAAATGCTCGAGTCTTTGCATTAAAACAAATTTTGCACTAGACTTAAATTGAAATCGATGAGTATGCTTATTATGTTTTTCTTCTTTTTCAGAGTAGAACTCGTTTATATTGATAATACTGCATATAACAAATGGCTGGAAATACTGATATCCCTATGCCAAGTGCCACGCTCGCGCGCGAATCCTGGCTTAAAGCTTTTATGAACCACATGAATCAGGCCACGCGACTGAAGAATGACGGGTCCAACTTTGCGGACTGGGAGGCGGCATTACGGAATGCTGCCATTGCTGACGGTAAGCTCAAGTACTTGACTGAGCCAATACCGCCAAACCCAGGCCCCAATGCGAGAGCTAACGAGACACTTGAATATAGTGACTTCGTTAGGGAAGCGGGTGCGATAAAGAACGTACTCATCTTTGCAATGGAAAGCAATTTGCAAAGACGCTTCATTGCCCAAGGTGCAAACAAGATTTTCACCACGCTCACTAACGAATTCTCAAAAGCACTGAGGATCGTTACTTATGAGCATACATGTCGCTTCTTTGAGGCGAAACTCCAGAAGGGCCAACCGGTTAGCCCACACATGCTTGATATGATTGAGAATGTCGAGAAACTGGAGGCACTTGATTGCAAAATCAGTGAGAGCATAGTCATTGACCGTGTGCTTCATTCACTTCATGATGGTTTTGCCCTTTTCAGGGCAAATTACTATATGAATGATATGAAGAGAATTCTTCCTCAGCTACACTCACTTCTCGTACAGACCGAGAATGATATGAAATTGAGTGGGAGCATGAAGCAAGATGTTCTCATGATTTCCAACAAGGGAAAAGGTAAGGGCAAGGCTCATGGCAACCTAGCTGTAGGAAAGCCAAAGTTTAAAAAGTCAGGAAACGGCAAGAGTGGGCCTGGTGAGACCAGTGGCTCACAAGGCAAGGCAAAGAGCAAGGACAGTAACATGGAATGCCATTATTGCCACAAGACTGGGCATTGGAGGAGGAACTGTCCCGTGTACCGTGAGGACATAAAAGCAGGCCGCGTCACTCCTGTTGGTATGTCATCATTTATTCATATGATTGAGATTAACCATGCAAGTTTCGGAACTTGGGTACTCGATACTGGTTGTGGTTCTCATCCGTGTAATCATTTGCAGGGCCTAAGAAACATCACACCTCTCGCAAAGGGTGATGTGGACCTGCGAGTGGGGAATGGAGCAAGAGTTGCTGCAGTCTCAGTGGGAACATTTTGAGTTATATTTATATAACTGTTTCTATGTACCCAGTTTATCTAAGAACATTATTTCTGTTTCCGTACTAGATAAAGACGGTTTTTCATTTTCAATAAAAGACAAGAGCTGTATTTTCTCTTTTAATGAGATGATTTATGGCAAAGCAGTTTCCATGAATGGAATTTATATCTTAGATAAAACACAGACATATTGCATGTGAATAATAAGAAATTAAAGGTTGGTGACAAAGATCAAACTTATCTATGGCACTGCCGTATGGGACACATAAATGAGAAACGTGTAAAGAAGCTCATTGACAATGGGACTATCTCCCCATTTGATTACGAATCATTTGGCACGTGTGAATCATGTCTTATCGGGAAAATGACTCGAATTTCCTTCAAAGGTGTTGGAATGCGCGCTAGTGACCTATTAGGACTCATACATACTGATGTATGTGGACCTATGTCAATAAACGCAAGAGACGGCTATAGATATTTTATCACTTTCACGGATGATTGGAGTAGATACGGATATGTCTACTTAATGAAGCATAAAAGTGAGTCCTTTGAAAAGTTCAAGGAATACCAGAATAAGGTTGAAAACCAACGGGGAAGAAAGATTAAAGCACTTCGTTCAGATCGTGGTGGCGAATATCTTTCAAATGAGTTTGATCAACACCTTAAAGACTGTGGTGTAGTATTACAGTTAATTCCACCTTGAACACCTCAATTAAATGGTGTGTCCGAACGGAGAAATCGAACATTACTTGATATGGTTCGATCCATGATGAGTCACACGGTAGTACCTGATTCATTATGGGGTTATGCTCTTTTGTCATCTGCTCTTATACTTAACCGAAGTCCGTCTAAAGCTGTAGACAAGACTCCATATGAGTTATGGAAGGAAAGGGTCCCTAACTTGTCATTTATTCGGGTTTGGGCTGCGAGGCTTATGTCAAGTGGAGACACGAGGATAAGCTCGGCCCGCGATCGGTCAAGACATACTTTATTGGTTATCCAAAAGGAATGTTTGGTCATTACTTCTATTCGCCTACCGAACATCGAGTTTTTGTTGCGGCTAGTGCGAAGTTCTTAGAGAAAGAGTTTCTCGAGAATAAGTCAAGTGATAGAACCTTCGATCTGTCGGAGATTCAAGAACCAACAACCGAGCAACCAATGGAGGAAGAGGTTCCTTCAACTTCTGCTACGGTTAACATCCCTATGGAACCTAGGAGGTCGGGTAGAGTCTCCATTCCTCCAGACAGATACATTGGTATAGTCGAGGAGAATGAGAGAGATAATGTTTTACTCCTAGAGAGTAACGAACCCGCTACCTATAAAGGTGCCATGACTTGTTCCGACTCTAGGCTATGGCTTGAAGCCATGCAATCCGAGATGGACTCCATGTATGAGAATGACGTATGGGATCTTGTTGATTTGCCTGATAAGGTACGGCCTCTTCAGTGCAAATGGCTTTATAAGATAAAGCATTCCATAGAAGGACAACCAGACACCTATAAGGCACAACTAGTGACAAAAGGTTTCACTCAAGTGCAAGGATTGCACTATGATGAAATTTTTGCACCCGTAGTTATGCTGCATTCCATTCGGATAATCTTAGCGATTGCCACTTTTCATGACTATGAAATTTGGCAGATGGATGTGAAAATCGCCTTCTTAAACGGTTATTTGGAGGAGGAATTGTACATGGTACAACCCGAAGGTTTCATTGATCGTAAAAATCCTAAGAAAGTTTGCAAGCTTAAGCGTTCCATTTATGGACTTAAGCAAGCTTCTCGGAGTTGGAATCATCGTTTCGACCAGGTCATAAAAGAGAATGGTTTCACTCGATGGGTCGAGGAACCATGCTTGTATGTCAAGTCGAGTGGGAGTAAGATTGTCTTCTTAATATTGTATGTTGATGACATACTCATGATTGGGAATGACATCCCTCTCTTATCTTCGGTAAAAGTATGGTTAAAGAACCATTTCCAGATGAAAGATCTGGGTGAGGCACAACGCATATTGGGGATCCGTATCTATAGAGATAGATCACGACGGAAGTTATCACTCAGTTAGGAGTCATATATAGATAAGATTCTTGAGAGGTTCAGCATGACCAACTCCAAGAAGGGGAACCTTCCAATGATTACTGGGATGCATTTGAATAAAGCTCAGCACCCAAGACATCGGAAGAGGTCGAGCGCATGAGTCGTGTTCCTTATGCACCCAAGACGTCCGGACGTGGCATATGCATTGAGTATGACGAGTCGGTACCAAAAAAATCCAGGTGAAACACACTGGATGGCTGTCAAAAACATCCTTAAGTACTTACAAAGGACTAAGGATTGGGTATTGACTTATGGAGGAGACACTGAGCTATGCGCAATCGGTTACGCAGATGCTAGATTCCAAACAGATCGAAATGACTCAAAATCTCAGTCTGGATTCGTCTTTACTCTTAATGGCGCTGCGGTCAGTTGGAAAAGCTCCAAACAAAGTGTTATAGCAGATTCTACAACTGAGTCCGAGTACTATGCCGCTTCAGAAGCTGCAAAGGAAGCTATATGGATGCGTCAGTTCTTACAAGGACTAACCGTAGTTTCTAGTTCGAATGACCCTATCACCATCTATTGTGATAATAGAGGTGCCATCTTCCAGGCTAAGGAGCCTAAGTCCAGCAACAAGTCTAGACATGTACTTCGGAAGGCTCACATGATCCGAGATTACGTGGAGCAAAAGGAGATAGTGATTAAAAAGATTGCTTCGGATGACAAAATCGCGGACCCTCTCACTAAACCGTTAAAATATGATAAGCATGAAGGGCACGTTATTTCCATGGGAATTGAACGTGTTCCTGAGTTGTAGTAGCTGTTTTATGTGGATTAAATAAATGTATCTTTTTCATGCACTATTTATAACATCATCATATTGTTTCATATTTTGTTTTTCATGTGTATTGTACGACAACATTGAACGCCACAAAGTGAACTGAATTACAATATAATTGTTTTGGTCCGTAATCGCCTACATGAGCTGATAACTCTGGCAATTATACTGTGAAGTTGATTGATGGTGGGTTCAACGAGCCATAAGTCAAACGGTTGACTGATCGATCACAGATACGAGTTATAAAGATACCTCGTAGGACATCGTGACAACGTTATGGAGTCCTAAATGTTTCAGAACATTCGGTGCCAGGCCGTGGATAGGACGTCCATAGTGTTCCTAAGAGTCGATTCTTTTGACTATCGACTGTCTCTAAAGATTAAGGCAGTTTTTGGGTAACTTTGGTTTCTTTCTCATGGTCGACCATAACAGGAGGCTAAGTAGATTTTTACTGGTTCATTTCATACTGTGCTTGTATCTGCAGGATTCGAGTTGAGGAAAATATCCAACCTTCATCAGGTTTTGTTATTTCTCAGGGGCCACTCGAGGAGTTGTAACTGAAATGCATGGCCATGCTCGAATAATAATTCGTTTATAAGTTAAGTTATTCTCTAGTCGGGAAAATCACTCTTGATACTGATCGCTTGTAAAATGCGACCTTTGTAAATACGGACTTTGCAAATTGTTTTACATTGAGTGGGAGAAATTTATGGATATGAGAATCGGGTTATCGCACATACACTTGTAAAGACAAGTGGGAGATTGTCGGAGCTAGTGTCCTCCACAGTTAGTGTGATAACATGAATAAATCTCTTACAGGTTCACAGGGTATACTTAGTATTCTTATCAATTGATTAACGTTTATCGATAACGGTTGGCTTGCTAGGAGTTTGACGTTATTGTCATTTTAATGGCGGTGATCAACTGGTCCCTAAAAGTCACACCTAAAGGATGTGTCTGAGAGAGGTGATTATATGAATAATATAATCATATTGATGCCTTATTATATGTTTAAAAGGTTAGTCGATGTATAAGACTAAAAGGTTAGTCAATGTAATGATGATACGATTATTTAATAACGATTAAATAATATTAGCTGAGACGAATTAAATGTAATTCGTAATTTAATATAAACCGTTATATTTAATCAATGTATATAATATAAGCTTAAACGAATTAAAATGTTAATTCGTAATTAAACATAATATGTTATATTTAATTAGCAAATTATAAATATACGGATATTTATAGTTGACGTATATATTATATTACATACTAATATAAACGAAAAAGGAAAGAAAAAAATAGTCTTTTTCTCTCTTATTTTTCGGTCCATAAGAGTTAAAATAAGAGAAAATATCTCCTATTATTCTTTTATGGTAACTAGGTCAAAAA
>JAIUZE010006210.1:0-17491 GCA_022085475.1 Heliosperma pusillum | reverse complement strand
TTATTGTTATTATTGATTGCTTTTAGCTTAGAACTCAAATCTCAAACCCCGAATTGTTACTTAGAGACAAACCTAGTTTAACAGATTAGAATACTACCGCCTCCCTGTGGATTCGATACCTTGCTTACCGCTGACTATTAGTTAGTTGTGACTTAGGTTTACTTTGATTAAGGAGACGCGACTTTACCCTTATCAGTTGGTTTGAAAAACAATGATGAGAGAGTTCACCTTGATCAAGTTCATTCATTTTGGAGGACATTGGAGTATGGCAATGATGACACAATGCCGAAAAACGATAATGATGCCTTTGAAGAGCTCGTCAATGAAATGAGGAGTAGTGCTCCGGCAAGTAAGAGATCTTTTATTGAGAAGATGCGCACCTTTCTTCATCCGGAAGACGAGTACGTATTGCCACCCCCTGTTAGAGAAAACCCCAAAGGTCGACCAAGAGGATCTACTACTAGGAACAAGTCATTTTTTGAACATGTAAAGAGGAAGTTTGGGACACCTGGTTCAGATGGATCGACGACCACTCAACAAACAACAGTTGGTGATTTTGATGAGGTGAGGGTCGGTGCACCTTTGGAATTGGCTTACACTAGGGGTCCTTTGTCAAGCTGGAATAAAAGATGGGGGGTTCCGGAGGAGATGTGGTGTTTTTTTGATGGTTGGGTGGATGTAGGTGATGATGGTCATTGTGGTTTTCGAGTATTGTCTCATGCTGTCCGTGGTCGAGAAACTGACCATCTAGTGATGCGAGAATGGTGTGCTCGAGAGATTAGGGGGTTTGAGGTGTACAAGGATTATTTTGATGCGGCCTACGTCACAGATAATGGTTTTACTATGTTTGACAACACTTTGAGGCGCATTGAATTTTCCAACAACACCGGTTGTGGTCAAGAACATTGGATGCATGACGTTGATCTTTATGTTTTCGCATCGTTGTTTAACTAGGCAATTTGTGTCATAGGTAAGGCCCCGTCTAGTCCGAGTACATGGCAATGTAGTACATTTTTGCCTTTAAGAAGTTGTCCTCAAAGTCCGGTCCCATATGGTGTTTTGTGGATTTTAAATCACCACCAACATTGGATGCGGTTGCATTGTAGTGGACCACCTCAAGAAGTTCCAATGCCTCCAATAGAGATGACTTGGGCGGGGTATAGAGAACAAAATGTTGCACACTATGAAGATTTGTACAAGACAAATTTCGAAAACTGGCACACATGTATGGGAACGACACCTAGAGTGCGTCGCACAAGAAGGGATAAGTCTTGATTGTTGTACTTGTGTAATTGATGGATATTTATGTATTATTTTTTCTTCTTTTATCTCAATTTATTTTTGATTAAATAAAATTGACAATACTCGAATAAAGCTGAAATACATTAATAAAGTACTCGAATAAAGCTGACATACATTAATAAAGCTGACATACATTAATAAAGTACTGGAATAAAGGTCACATAAGTTAAAGTCTTAAAATTACATTACATAGAAGAAACGATTAAAATACCCATGCTGCAAAGCAAATCATCATCACCACAATTTTTCATCAAACACATGCAGTCGGTTTTAGTAAGACTAATCAGTGGAGTAATCTGTGGATGAATATTCCTTTGGCTTGAATAACTCCTCCTCCATGTAGCCGGTGTAAATGTGGTATATAAAAATTGGCTCGGGCGGGCCATGGAATATCTGACCATCACCCTGGTAACCCTCCATAAGTTGATGCAGTGTCATGGACGGAATGATGGTTTCACATCTTTTGAAAAATTCAATCAACTCCGCCTCGATCCTCTTTAGTTCATCCCTTTTCAGAAGGACAGATTCTAAACAACAACATAAAATGGTAACAACTAATTACTCAAAACAAACAAATGATATAATTAAAGTTTGAAATTAAAGTTGACAGAAATTTTACCTTTTGTTATATTCATTTCGCTTCAGGATGACATTTTCTGGATTTAAAAATTAATCTGGTTAATAATGTCACAAACTTTATTGATTAGAAAAATTAGACAATAGATTATAAGTAATGATACCTTCAGTTACGTTCATAGGATGAATGGAAGGGTTGTTGAGATCGTAAATAAGTCCATGCATTAGTTGAAGCAATGATAGAGGAGGATTGCCACGACTTATGAAATTATTAAGTACATGATTATTCAACACAATCATTAGGCGGTCGAATAGTAAGGGAAACTCGTTAACTATCTCGTTAATTTTATTTTGATAATAATTCACTAGTTGTATGTTAGTCATCACCATGATTAAAGTATAGGATGCGATAGTAGAGGTAATATATTTTAAGAGTAGAGAGAAGATAGTGAGTTGTGTGGAAATAATTTGTTGGGTAAAGGGTTTATATAGAGGAAATGCTAGGGTTTTCATGTTGTGGCCATTACATAATTCAAAACATAAACTAATAATAATAAAAATAAAAGTACCATTACATAATTCAAACATAAAATAATGTAAAATAATCCGTAGAAACACAATACAACAAATAAAACATAACTAAATAATCAAACGTCGTCATGTCCTACATCATCGTCGTCGTCGTCCTCCGGGTTCCTGAAGTAGTCGGCCATATCTGTAACCAACCGCTGAACACACGATGTCATCGCCTGCTGAGTAGGCTGTCTATAGATAAGTGAGAACCTCCATGCAAGAGCTCTGCCGAACTCCGGCTCATCCAAAAGAGGCACCGTAGAAAACTTGGTACGACGGCCAGGAGGAAAGAAATACGGGTGGGAGGACTTCGTGTACCATGTCATGTAACGATCGACCGTGTCAAACGGCATCACGACCGGGTGTGAACGGTCTCTCAAAACAATCCGAGCCTCTGGGAGCCCCCACTCCGAATCAGGATACTCCCCATAATACAACCTATAACCCGACTTCGGTGAAGGCGGACGATGCTCAACAGCTGGAGTAATCATAGCGGTCGGGATAGGCTGGACATACCCAAACTGACGCAAAAAACGGTCAGGCTGATATGGCTCTACTACATCAAGAAATCTAATCAACCCCGAATAAAGCGATGTCCTACAAGACCGATGTGAACCAACACCGTAAGGGGTCCAACGGATATGCTCCGCCCTAAGCCCGTCTAGCCTCTGACGGTGCTCATCTAGAATCTTCTCCTCCCCCTTAAACCTAGGAACCCGTGACCAAGCCTCCACCAATGGTCTACCCTCAACATAGTATCCTGCATGAGGTCGGAAATGGGGAAAATACTCATATATCCAAGCCTGGAGCAACGACAAACAACCGCTAAGCCCACGAGCATCTCTCCGCGACGCCATACCCAACTGACGGTACAAGTACGCCAATGTCGCAGCCCCCCAAGCATACTCACCCAAACTATCCAAGTCATCAAACAAATGAAGCATCCGGGCCACTACCCTATCACTAGACTTGTCCGTGAACAATGTCTGTCCAACCAACAACATCAAGTACGCCCTCAGCGACTCATCATGGCGACCCGTCTCCACAACCTCCTTCAACTTCTGAGTCGACAACCCACCACTCCTATAATATGGTGGCTCGACATCCTGAAAAGCCAGCCCAAATAAAGTAGCCATCTTCTCCCTCAAGCCTGCATCCTCCCTCGTGCTACCCTCCTCCTGCTCCACCATACCCTCCACAAAAACCCTAGCGCCACTCACCTTTATCCCTAGAATACGCTGAACATCATGTAATAAGATAGTGATCTCTCCAAAAGGCATATGGAAACTGTTAGTATCCGGCTGCCACCTCTCTACAAATGCACTACATAGATTTTCATCTATGCCGGTGGTCACACAACTCATCAAAACACCAAGCCCACTCTCACTAACTCTCCGGGCAACCAGCTCCGGCACCTTCATCCCGTTCATAGCCTCCATACAACCGGGCCTCTCGTAACACTTGAGCCACGTTCTCGCCGGCTTGGCCTCCGTCCAACTCTTATAAGCCACGTGCCCACCAAAACTACGTAAGACGTTGAGGTGAACCGGTCCTCCCTCAACCACGCCACTAAGACGCCAAGACAAATCCCTCTTCGTCTTCTTCCTCCCCGTGCTAGATGAACCCTGACTAACCGGCACATATCGTCCTCTACCAACCTGT
The DNA here is from genome assembly GCA_022085475.1 of Heliosperma pusillum. Taxonomy (NCBI): domain Eukaryota; kingdom Viridiplantae; phylum Streptophyta; class Magnoliopsida; order Caryophyllales; family Caryophyllaceae; genus Heliosperma; species Heliosperma pusillum. Next base: position 13,378 of record JAIUZE010006210.1, on the reverse strand, counting down.
ACCACCTTCTTACCTGTTGGTTCAGCTACCTGGTTCTCTACAAAACACTCGTCATCGGGCTGCTCTGCCGCCTCCTCCGACTCAGATCCTGAACCGCCGTCAACATTACCATCATCAACGACCCCTAACCTATAAAAAACTGACGGAAAAACTGTCTTGCTCACAGCAGGCGGGGGCGTAGGGGAAACGTCCATACCCTCTGACTGAGTAGGACGAAAGACAACTCCGGCTTGACGCACACCGGGTAAGCGCCGCTTAGATGCCGTCACTTTTCGGCCTTTCGTACGATCAGGGACCACCATAATGTTTTTTTCTTTATCCATCTGCATATAAAATAATACAACATTATAGACAATCGACCAAAAAAAATAAACTCATTACAAACAACATTTCAAATAACGAAAATAAAACCGATCATAAAAATATAAACATATATGATAATAATCATTTTACACGAATATGATAAAAATCATCGTCAACATTCAAAACCATCGTAAACATATAAACATATTTGATAATAATAAACATATAAACCGATTATAATTTTACACGAATTAAATTACATATGATAATAATCATCGTCAACATTCAAAACCATCGAAAACAACGCAATAACAGAAAATCGAAGGCAAATTGGACGTTGGTCACTAGGACCAACGTCTGGGCTGGACGTTGGTCACTAGCACCAACGTCTGGGCTGGACGTTGGTGTTGATGACCAACGTCTACCCTGGACGTTGGTCATCAACACCAACGTCCAGCCCAGACGTTGGTGCTAGTGACCAACGTCCAGCCCAGACGTTGGTCCTAGTGACCAACGTCCAATTTCTCGTCTTTTTTCAATACCACCAACAAAAACCGTCTTCCGACAACAAAAATCTATAATCCTCTTTCACTACTTCCACAAATTTCGCCATATTGCATTTCCAACATACAAAATCAACTAAAAAACCGTCTTCAACAACATAAATAAAAAAACCGTATTCAACAACTTTAATCCAAATTTCACAAATTCAAATCAATTAAACATATATACATAAACAAATTCATAACATTTAAACATATAAACCACCAAATTCAAATCAATTAAACATATTTCAATGTAAAAACGATTTCAAAAATAAAAAGAAAATAAAAACTTACCTTAGGCCGGTGGTGGTGGCTACTGGTGGTGGACGATGGCGGCAGTAGGGGGTCGTGGTGGTGGTGGTGGGGTCGTGGTGGTGGTGGTTGTACGGGAGAGGGAGAGGAGAGGAGAGTGAAAGACGTTAATTGAAGTTAGAGAGAGGAAGGAGTGAAAAGGGTAGTGACGGTCTTTTTTATGAAAAACGTCGACGATGTTTCGTAACCCGGTTTTTTTTCTTTAAAAAAAATATTACATTGGGCCGGCCCGGTCAGGCACGACCGAGCCCACGGGCCAGGCATGGCACGGGCCCGATTTTCCCGGGCCAATGATCGGGCTGCGGCAGCGGGTAAAGGTGGTCGGGCCGGCACGGCACAGCCCAGTGGACCGACGGACCGGGCTAAACTTTGGGGCTGGCACGACAGGCCGGGGCGCGGGCCGGCACGGCACGGCCCACCGCCTACTCTAGTTATTGTATTATTTGTAATTGATATGGAGTATAAAACAAATTAGTTAGCCTTCGAGTGTGAGAAAATGAAAGAACATAACTACAAGCCAGGATATGGCTTTTTCCGATTTGAGCTCAAGCTTTATTTAGGATTGACGAGCTCTATGCGAAGTTGAACTCAACAAATAGTTTTGACAACTTTTGAATAAAGTAAAATACAAGTAGTGATTTTAGTGTCTGAGTATATAAGTCTGATAACTTCTTAATGTTGCCCAAAAAAAAAAAAAAAAATCTTCTCAATGTTATTTCAATCGATGTCTTGATCTATTGGAAACATTATATTTCCTTTTTGACAATTAGCAAGATTGAAGCTAGATAATAAATTTTAGGTTGTTTTACAACTCTGTATGAGGCTAAAACACGCACTATCCTGCTCTCGAATATATTCTTACGATGATGGACATCTCAGGCTCTCAGCTACTAAAGCTACGAGAAATGATACTCATGATAAGTTTAAATTCCGTGATAAAATTAATCTTCACCTAGAAAAAATCTCTTAAATACGAGAAATGAGAAGGTCTTGCTTAAGACGGTCTTAAGTTAAGACCTTTCACAATTCCCTTTTCACTTTAACATTATTTAAATCGGTTGTTAAGACCGTCTTACACAAGAATTTGTGGTGAGAAAAATCTCTTAAATGTGAATGTGATGTTGGTTGGAAAATGAGCTCCTATTAAGGCTAGGTGTTCCTGATTTTTCTCTGGTCACGTGATCAGTCCGTAATTCATGCAGAGGCTCTGGCTTTAAAAAGGAAGCTCTAATGTAATTTGTGATCTTCATAATGTCATTTGCATTCAACAAAACAACAACGCAACATTTTTTTGACTTGTAGATAACATTTTTACAGCTGAATTTAAATGGAATTTCTTTTTATCAATACACAACCACCTCTACCAAGTACTCTACAACACAGTTTGCTTAGCCGAAAGGCCATCCCTCATGGCCTCCGGGTTTCTTCACCAAAATTTGATTGTACTCGGGTCTTGATGTCTGCATAAATCGAGAAGAATCGTTAGACACAGCATCAGGATGTAGCAAATTCACAAATGAAGTGGTCTACCCATTAAGTCCTGTTTTATACGCTAATAGCAGTCTAAGTGTCGTCCATTTCATATCGTAGCAGAACTTGAACATGTAACTCAAGAGCGCTTAATGAATGATGAGTTCCATTCTAATCAGGGTAGCTAAATCATCAGCAAATAATTTTGGATGAAAAATATAGGCTTGGAAAATAGAGTAAGAGCATTACAGTAGATAAATATAGCGGGCATACATCATGCATGTATGCAAGAACTGTGCTATTTATCCGTCGGTGACAGACTGAAAGGGAATATAAATGCAATACCATTCTAACAGTCTTTATGGCTGCCATTCACTTGTACCATGATCAATCAATCTAAGATCTGTGAAACCAACAAGACCTGATGGTCTATGAATTCACCAACCACACACTAATTTTGTAGGACCAGACAGATTGTGTACCACTTAAGGAGAATCTGATGTTACATACCAATATACCATCAGGCATAAACAATAAATATATAATGACCCCTGCGAACGACACAACCAAAGTTGGAAGGAGTCCTTAAATTCATTCGCCTTCAGTATCCTCGCGGGGGTTGAGGACTTGAAGGGATATTGTTAGTCGCCACAAAACGATGGAATGAATATTCCCACAAATAATCTGAAATCATCCTATCTAAGGCACCAAGTGGAAGTTATGAGTTTATGACTAATAACTATTCGGGTAAATAGGGTGTGAGTTATCCCTCTGTGATGACAGATCTATAATCGGTCCTACTGACATATAGCTCCTTGAAGCTAGCTAGTCGAGCAATAAGATGGTGAATAAATGACTGTTACTATACTGTTTAAAGCTTGGAGCATAGGAACTCTATTGAACAAAGGCCACTAATACTAATGCAACATTAGAATAACTTATGATATCAGCATGATTTTGTAGATAAATTACTCATGAAAGCTCGAGAGCACAATTTTCCATCTTTCATTTTGCATATGGGCATCCCCGGTGATATCTTTTTGCGGATCACCTCTAAGGTTTCTTTTTGTACACGGGCGTCAGCCCCTTGGTGTCTCTCAATTGATACTCCATTTTAGTTTCTCAAAAAAAAATGAACTTATGACATCAGCACGTGGAGGAGATTTCAGAAGATAGGGTACTATGCCGGGCAGAGTAATTTTTTTCTGCACAAACTGCTAAACAGACGGGTTGCTTAACATCAAATGCATCAGGAGAATCAGACGCAGTACACCCCCTACACGACAATTTGTGTTTTTTGGGTTTGTTTGGATACAATTGTAAGATGGAGGAGGGGAGGGAGGAGGAGAGGAGGGAAAATGTAGGTTCGGCGGTTTATAGCTAGAATATTTTAATTTGGCTTGTAGGAAATGCAGCTTACAATCCAAACAAAGGCGTCCCCCTCCCTCCCTTTTCCTCAAAATTTCTCCATTGAAAGAAAGGATTAGTTCAGCAGTAATGGAAAGTAAGAGACTATAGTTTGTAAATAAAGCTGAACACGGAAGTTTAATCAGTAAAGGGAGATCAGAAGCATATCAATTTAGCTTACACTTAAGCCTATGCTACCGCCTGACATAGACCCTACTTCATCACACAAACGAAAGAATCGACATTACAGTTAGCACAAACAAGTGTTGAGAATAATGCATGAAGGTTGTGGAGAAAATCAAAGACTTCTGCAAGAAAACAAGATTTGTACAACGTCAACACTCAACAACGCTTTTTCAAATAGCAATTTCATAAGAAGGAAATTACAGAATTGCTAGGCATCTCAGAAAAGCTTGTGGAGAGCTTGCCATCTCGATGGAGTGATGATTTTGCTCAAGCTAAAACTTATAAAAGCTCTAATAATGGGCCACTAATACTAGAACAAGATCAAATGCAGTTTGAATGGCACAATCCATATAATGACTAAAAAGCTAAGACGACCAAGTACAAGAAAAGACGGCTACCAGAGCACTACTCAAGCTGTGAGGAAAGTAGACAAGAGGGGCAATATTAGTACAACGAAATACAGTTAACCCACCGCCCCTTGTACCAACTCGTTAGTAAGTTGCTGTGAAACACACAAAAAATCTCATCTGCCTGCAGCACTCGTAATTCATAATCACTTGCACACTGGTATAGACTACGATAGATCAATATATTGAGACATGCTCCAGTTTACACACGACACATCAACAGACGCAACCTTACAGAACACACAACTAAAACTTGAGATTGGGGGGAAGTCGAGGAAATAACCAAAGAAAAAAACAGATTTTTTTTCCGTTGACTAGATAGAGGAAGTTAACACTGCATTGCATATGTTAATCCAAGGAAGAAAAAACAGCACAAAAGCAAAGAAAAATCACCGATAAATTTGTAATTGGCAAGTACAACTATTGACCAGGTCTAGAGTCTAGACCAAGACAGAATTAGTAATCATTAGTCTGCTACCCAAGAGACACGCTTAAAATCAACTTCACCAAGCAAAGAACAAACCCTAATACACCAACCATTAGCATTAAGCACACTTTACACTCTGTAGTTTAACTAATTACCAAGCAATAAGTGGCTAATCACAACAACGAAAATTCACATCAACGATCCCCCACTTGATGAGGACATCTAAAAGTCCCCACCAAGACACTACTAGCCCTGTTCAAATGCTCTCCAAAAAGCTATCCAAGAATCAACGCAAAAACCCATTTCAACAACAGCGAAGTCATGGAAAACATTGCATAATATAGTCACAAATCAACATGACTAATTGGGCACTGTTTTGCCAATTCTGAACTACTGTCACCCATCATTTTCACGATTACCCCAAATAGAAAAATACAATCACGATCAGTTTATCCCCAACCTCACTAATTGGGCATTATCAACAAGCACTGTTGAGACTTGAGACTAATCGGGCATCGTTTCTAGAATTCTGAAATGTACAATGATAGGGCACCAACATGTGCTACGGAGTTTCAACATCACTTTCTCCACACACACCATGTAGAGGGACATGTGTAGGGTCCACATACTATACGTGTGAGAGAAAGAGACGTAAATGAAACTCAATATAACAGACCGCATTACACCAAAAAAAAAAAACCTTTCATTTACACAATGCATCAAATAACTAACGAGGTCATGAATCATGACCACCCTTCGCACAATATGACTAATTTACCATTATACAGTCACCAAATACCAACATGACTAATTGTGCATCCATTTTTCTAGTTCTAAATTATTGTTACCCAAAACATAACCCTTCAAATTTACAACTCCCCCAAATAAAATACGAGATCATGATCACTCTATGCACATCATCACTAATTGGGCATGCATTATGTAGTACACCAAGCACCAAAATACCCAATTGGGCCACATCTCAATCATTACCCAAAGATAAACCCATGATTTGTACAATCACCCAAACTAATTTGCAAAACACAAACTCTTGTTTAAGGGTTCCTTACACATTAATTTGTGCAAAACGGGTTTTTTTATAACCGCTTAAGAGTTTGTGATCCCAATTAAACCAATATGGTAATCCATTTAACACAATACTAGTGTAAAACCGCCTCACACAAGACTAATTGTTCACGAAACAGCAATCAAAGTCCAACAATTCTTAAAGAACATAAGACAACATAATAATATGGGGCCGCAAACATGAATCATCATCCGAAACCGTTTAAGCAGAAGTATAACAATGCGAAAAAAGAAAAGAGGGAAAAAAAGATGGGAAGGGGGCATACAAGATCTTTGAAGATGAGGAAAGCAACGAGGAAGAAGACAACAAAGAGGATCTCGAATTCAGCAAGACGAACAAAGGAAAAAAGAGAGTCAACAAGTGTTGTTAACCATGATTGTTGTTGTTGTTGCTGTTGTTGTTGTCTCCTTGAACCACCAACTCCTCCACCTCTCCCTCTCATTCTTCCTTCTTTCTTGTTTCACTTCTTAGATCGTTGGGGCAATGGGGTTGTCAACTAAGTCGTTACCAAAGTTGTTGATGTTCGTAAAATCTCGTTCAAGACCGTCTTAAGTTAAAACGGTCCAACCAGCCACTGTGGATCTTGTGTTATTGTACGATTAATTAGATTGGTGTAAGAAAAATTGACATTTATACTACTGGTATTTAATGATAAAATGTATTACCGACATTGTTTCGTAATAAAATGTAGAATAAATAACGTTTTAGCACTTGTAAGTTGTACCCCATTAGATTGTCGGTTTTAGGTTCGACCTTTGGCCCACCTAATGTGTTGAAATAGGGTGACAAAATAAAAAGCTCAATTATATATAGGAGTGGTGACTTAGGCGTGAAACTTTAGAATTTTTCTGTTCTTTTAATAGATACGGGATGAGTAAGGTTTTATCATTAATATAAATGACCGTCTTAAGGAAAATTAGTCCATCTCTTAAATGTCTTCTCAGTTTTGGAAATGGAAGAGTTTGTTTTTTGAATAATCAAATTTGAGATGAGTTTACTACTCCATATCAATTTCATTAGTTTCTTATATACATGATCTATTGATGTCTACCATAAAGATACTCTTGTGCAGTGTGCACAGGTATGTTGTTTATGGATTGTATATAATCTTTCACCCACTTAATACCAAAAATAAACTAAATCCTTATAAATGCGGGATGGTCCGCTCAAAATTTGGGCAAAATGCTTGGTCCAAACCCGACTCATAAATTTTTCGTTCCTTTTTTCGCTGGTCCACTGACATTTTTATTGCCTAAATAAGAGGCCGAAGCTCGAGCAAATGTTGGGGTGAGCAGGGTCGGGATGAGCATGGCCAGGTTATTGCTCTTGAGCCATTCACCTCTAATTTATTAGTACTACGCTCAAAGTCATAAGTTAATGCAATATTAAAGAAACTGTTTGTCTAACGTGTGTCTCGATACACATTAATAAGTTAATTATAGAAAGATTCACAAGAATATATCGTTAAATAAGGTAAAAATGAGTTAGCACTTGAACTTATAATGATATATGGATAATTTTCAATTAGGATGCCTGAGGTTTTGATAAATATCAATTTGGGTGCCTGAGGTTTGAGAAATTTCAATTTGGGTACCTCAGGTTTAAGACATTTTCATTTTGGGTGCCCAAGGTTTGATAAGTTTCATTTAGGGTGCCTAAGATTCATACTAGTATCATTATGAGTAACTTTAATTAAAAGATATATTTCTTTTTATAGTTTTAAGCACAATAAAAAATAAAAAATTATGTTTTCATTGAATAAATTTTATTTTATTTCTTACATCATCAATACTATTTTTAACTAATTGACTTTATGTAACTTTTAAATAAAACTATGTATTTTTAAAATTATTGATAAAATAAATAAATAAATACATCTATAACAACTCATAATATTTACTTTTCTTGCTTGTGTTGTTAAAATAAATTAGTTCATTTGATATTTTTATAAACACAGCTTTATTCCAAAAGAAAAATTGTTACTTTATTTTATTTTAGTGAATAGTTTAAAATAATATTTAAATTACAAATAAATTTTGCTTAATATCAATTAAGATTTAGTAACAAATTCTGCATCACATTTCAAAATTAATTTTTGGTTTATTGTATTTTAGCGAATGATTTTTTTAAATATCAATTAAGATTTTAGTACCAAAATTTGGATTACATTTCACATGATATGCTGAAAAGATTTTTTTTAAAACGTCTTTTAACTTACTTATTCCGAAGTTGAGGAAGTATTGTAGCATTATGACAAAGTTAATCATAAAACATTTTTCAGTGATTTTTTTTTGTTTACAAAAGAAAATTATGGGTATTAAATAAATATTATAGCATGATTTTAAATTTATTAGTAAATGATTTTTTTTTCCTAGTTTCTCAAAGCAAACAAAAAATAAATTGATTAATTAAGTATATATTTTTTTATATTTTGTTTATTAAAGGTACACTAAATAATATTGTAATATATAATGTACAAACCTTATTAGGCACCCTAAATGGGACTAATCAAACCTTGGGTACCCAAAATGAAAATGTATTTAAACTTAAGGTACCCAAACTGAAATTACTCAAATCACATGCACCCAAATTGAGATTTAGTCAAACCCTAGGCACCCTAATTGAAAATTTTCCATGATATATTGTTAGATTAACAATTAAAGAGGAACAATATTACTTATGACACCTTATTTAAATGGAACGTTAAAGTAAGAAAAATATTTAAAATAAGATAGAACTTTATTTCCGAGTTAATTTTTGGCAAATGTATTCAAAATATGATAGCATAAAAAAATACCAAGTAATCAAAGGCTGAGATAAGTTTAAAAGACTTGGGAAATTCTTGAATCGTTATCGATTGTGAAATTGAATATAGTAAAAACATTTACCCTTGCGCACCTCGTCTCTCACCATTCACCAAGGGTTACAGAGAAATCACTCTTTTGTACCCTTTTATGCGTATTTTTATTACCGCTTTTATTGATGACCATGCCTAAACTAACTACATAATTTCGTACATATTTTCATACAAAATGCACTAGTTTATCTTGAGCCGTAATTTATGCTTTATATCATTTTCATGCTAAATCAGAAGATTGAATCAACATGCTATATAAGTAAGTTTGCAAATAATAAAAAAAATCAACCTTAAAAATAACTCTGTCAAACAAAAAAAAAAAAAAAAACTTAAAAGTAAATTCACGTACACCACACCAATGGTAAGTTAAGTACGTAATCCCAAATCATATCCAACTCAATATGCATATCAGAAGTAATAATGTCTTATCCTTTTCTTATTTTATTAAATTAAAGTAAGCTCTTATACTAATAAAAAGATAACAAAAGTAAATAATAGTCCGAGATATCTCGTAAGTCGTACTCAAAAGGAAAATTAGATAATATTATTAAATTAACAAGTGATACTGAATTTCAATACCGACTTACCATCCTCTCACATGCATGTTGTAAATTATACATAAAACACAATTCTCTCTTAAACCTTGTATATCCGATTTCAAGGGCGGTGTTAAAACTCAGCACTGCCTATTAATACTTTATCATTATCCGAGAATAATTGTTAAATGGTACTCCCTTCGTCTCATTCATTTGTTAATATTTTACTCCGTATATTCTTTGTGAGATATATATTTTATTAAAGATAAATAAATGATTAAAAGTGATAGAGTATGTATTTCAATGTTTGAGATAACTTTGTGAGAATGTGGCACACATATTTAAAACAAGTCACAATTAAAATAAACTAAAATAGACTTTCCTATATGTCCTTAACGTCTTGGCATCTTGCATTGTCATGTGACTCCTACATACATTACACATTTCCAACTCAAAACTTTCTGTCCATACATGTAAACAAATAATAATAATAATAACACAAATTCTCATTTGTGACGGACATATCCGTCGCAAGTTTGCGACGGGTCAAATATTACCCATTTGGATAGATAAGACAAAAGTTAAGTGTCTAGGGAGTAGCATTCTGTTTTATCTAATCTATCCACATATGTAGTACTTGATCCGTCGTAATCTTGTGACAGATATGTCCGTCACAAGGAAGACGTTGTTCTAATAATAAAACAACCTCTCTCAATTACGTATCCTACTGTATCATACACATTCTTATCTCTTGATCTTTCGTTATTATTACCAACTTTCCTAACTTCCTAAAGTCTCCTTTCAAAAAAGAAATGAATCATCTCAAACCAACCAAAGCAAACTCCCCACCCCTTACCCCTTTAGGCTTCCTAGAGAGGGCAGCCACCGTCTACGGTGACTGCCCCTCTATCATCTACGACTCCACGACATACACATGGTCTGATACTTATACTCGCTGTTTACGTGTAGCATCGTCGATATTATCCTTAGGAATTGGAAGGGGTCATGTTGTGTCCGTTCTAGCACCTAATATTCCTGCTATATATGAACTACACTTTGGTGTGCCCATGTCGGGTGCAATTCTTAATAATATCAATACTCGTCTCGACCCTAGGACGATTTCTGTGCTAATTCGTCATAGCGAAACTAAGCTCGTATTTGTTGATTATCAGTTATTTGGGGTTTTGGTTGATGCGGTTGCGCTCCTCCCTCCCACCCACCCTCGTCCAACGATGGTCTTGATTGAAGAAAATAATAATAATGCTGACGAGTTTCAAACCCAGTTGGTCAATACAAAGGTTGACCATTATTTGACCACTTACGAGGAAATGATCAAAAAGGGTGATTCCGATTTTAAGTGGGTACGGCCTCAGAGTGAGTGGGACCCGATAGTATTAAACTATACTTCGGGTACCACTTCAGCACCCAAGGGAGTAGTCCACTCTCACCGCGGGGCGTTCATCATGTCGATGGACGCCCTGGTAGACTGGTCAGTCCCGAAACAACCTGTCTATCTGTGGACCCTCCCAATGTTCCATGCGAACGGGTGGAGCTTCACGTGGGGGATGGCAGCGGTCGGGGGTGCGAACATCTGTCTCCGTAAATTTGATGGCTCAACCGTCTACGCTGCCATCCGTCGCTACAACGTAACCCACATGTGTGGCGCCCCAGTAGTACTCAACATGCTTTCGAGCCAACCAAACCCGACCCCACTCCCCCACCCCATCCGCCTCCTCACCGCTGGAGCACCGCCACCAGCTGCCATCCTCCTCCGGACCGAATCCCTTGGGTTCGTAATCAGTCACGGGTACGGGTTAACCGAAACCGGGGGACTAATCGTCTCATGTGCATGGAAACCCCACTGGAACAAATTCCCAGCTTCTGAAAGAGCTAAACTAAAAGCTCGCCAAGGCATCCGAACCCTATCAGCCTCAGAAGTCGACGTAATCGACCCTGAAACCAAAAACTCGGTCCCAAAAGACGGGAAAACTGTAGGAGAAGTTGTTCTACGAGGCGGGTTTTTAATGCTGGGATACTTAAAAGACGAGATTGCGACAAAAAACTGTATGGGAGATGATGGCTGGTTTAAGACAGGGGATGTTGCAGTAATGCATTCTGATGGGTACTTAGAAATTAAGGACAGATCAAAGGATATAATTATAAGTGGTGGCGAAAATATTAGCAGTGTTGAAGTTGAGTCAGTACTGTATACATTTCCTGCAATTAACGAGGCCGCAGTCGTGGCTAAACCCGATAACTATTGGGGCGAGACGCCTTGCGCCTTTGTAAGCTTGAAAGACGGGGTGAGGGCGCGTCCGACGGAAAGAGAAGTAATTGAGTATTGTAGAGGGAAATTGCCACATTATATGGTGCCTAAGACTGTTGTTTTTAAGGATGAATTGCCTAAAACTTCTACTGGTAAAATTAAGAAATTTGTGCTTAGGGAAATTGCTAAAGGGTTAGACAGTTCCAAAGGCAGTCGTCTGTGATCAGTAGCGGAGTCAGAAAATACAATTTTAAAGTCGAATAAGGACGAAAATAAAATTTCGGATTTTTGTCAAGATTTAGCAGTTTTAATATTGCTTTTTTCTTTTTCTTTTGTGATCATGATCCTTACACCGTTTGTATTGAATTAAGATGTGATTAAATTGTTGATGTATATCAGCTATTTAGGTGATTTTTGGCTTTATGTCAATGTTAATTAGCAGATATTTAATGAGGGGGCTGTGATGCCGTGTAGATCATGTTCGGTTTACATTATTGTCTACTGCACTGGTCCAGGACCAACCTACCATATATATGCATGTTTCAGTTAATTCAGTATACTATCACCACAAATTCTCAATGTCCGTCACAAGCTTGTAACGAGTCAAATATTACTCACACATGAAAAGTGAAAATAAAGCTATTTGTGAATTGTGATTACCTAGGCTTAGGCCAACATTCGGGTCGGGTCAGCCTATCCTTTCTGGTCGGTCATTTCGGGTCAAATGATATATCAGGAAAAGTCGGGGTTTGAGTCGGGTCATTATCGGCTCTGGTTACTTAATTGCATTATTTCAAATTTTGACTATTAAATTTAGCTTTTAACCATTATTTGGGCCTTGTTTACTTTGGGTTCGATTCACTGATTATTGTGTCGTGTCGGGTTACGGGTCATCATCGGGTCGGTTTCGGTTCACAAAATTCTTGGGTTATATCGGATTAGGTTTGCTCGGATTCGGATCGAATCAGACTTATCAGGTTTAGCCATGTAAGATATAATTAACTCGTTACAAGCTTGTGACAAAAGGGAGACTTGCTGTAATATCATTACAGTACACTATTATAAGTAGATTCAGCCAAACTGAATAGTGTCCGCATATTCAACAGTACATTTTTAAGGTTATACTTCTAAATCTGTAAATCTTGACTCGGTCCAAAATGACTAGCATTAAACGTGGTGACCACACATGGGACCGCTTGAGGATTATGGCTTAAGTCCACAAGTTTGATGCCCTGGGATATAGAACTGGGTAATTGTTGATGATATTGTTAACAGTAGGTCTTGCTTGTGACGGGTCAGATTTTGCGACGGGTATTTTGTGAGAGTAAATGGGTAGAGGAGACAAGGTGGGCACCCCCATGTGCTTCTTCACTCACCCTTGATGGGTATTTTGTGAGAGAATATGGTATCCGTAACTTAAGACGGATACCCCCGTCTTAAATGAGAATTTGTGATTTATGTAAGTGAGTCGACACAAACATGATACGGGGTTTAATTTTGCCTTGTTTGTGTTGAGCTTTCAAAACACTAACTTGAATAGCCTATTTACTAAAATAATTCTAATTTTTCTTGATC
>JAIUZE010006209.1:0-14490 GCA_022085475.1 Heliosperma pusillum | reverse complement strand
AAAGAAACATGAACTTAAACCCCTCCCCTCTCAACTTAAGTATGTTTTTCTTGATTCCCATGAGATGAATCATGTAATTGTCAGTGCTAATCTATCTGAAAGCTAACTTACTGATTTATTGGTGGTTTTAAAATGGCACAAAAAGGCTATAGGTTATAGCATTGACGATTTACAAGGTATTAGTCCTGACTTTTGTATGCACCGTATCCACTTAGAAGAAGACCATAAACCTTGTAGGCAGGGACAACGTCGTTTGAACCCCACTATGCAAGAGGTAGTTAGAAAAGAGGTGCAGGAATTGTTAGATGCAGGAATCATATATGCTACTTCTGACTCAAAGTGGGTCAGTCTTGTTCAAGTAGTTCCTAAGAAGGGAGGGACTACGGTCATCACTAATGAGAAAAACGAGCTCATATCTACTAGACTAGTGACAGGGTGGAGGATGTGTATTGATTATAGGAAGCTTAATGTAGCTACTAGGAAAGACCACTTCCCTCTTCCCTAAATTGACCAAATATTAGAGCGTCTAGCGTGTCATAAGTATTTTTGCTATCTAGACGGCTACTCGGGATTCTTTCAGATCCCCATTCATCCTGACGATCAGGAAAAGACTACCTTCACATGCCCTTATGGTGTGTTTGCTTACCGAAGAATGCCTTTTGGGTTATGTAATGCCCCCGCCACCTTTCAACGTTGTATGATGGCTATTTTTTCTGATTATATCGAGTCTATTATGGAGGACTTTATGGATGACTTCAGTGTTTATGGGTCCGATTTTGACAGTTGTTTAGCTAATCTGACTAAAGTCTTACAACGTTGTGAGAAAAGCAACCTTGTGTTAAAATGGGAAAAGTGCCACTTCATGGTAACTGAAGGGGTGGTACTTGGTCATTTGGTGTCTGGACGAGGCATCCAAGTGGATAAAGCTAAAGTGGAAGTGGTTGAGCAATTACCATACCTGGTGAATGTTAAAAGAGTTAGAAGTTTCCTTGGTCATGCGGGGTTCTATCGCCGTTTTATTAAGGATTTTTCAAAAATTGCTCAACCATTGACTAAGCTTCTCCATAAAGATGCCCCGTTTGTGTTTACTGATGAGTGTGTTAAGTCTTTTTATAGGATTAAACAAGCTCTAATCTCAGCTCCTATTATCCAGTCTCCTGATTGGAATTTGTCGTTTGAGATAATGTGTGATGCCAGTGACTATGCAGTTGAGCTGTTTTGGGGCAAAGGAAGGATAAGGTGCTACATTCAATTTACTATGCTAGTAAGACTTTGGATGATGCGCAAGTTAACTATGATACCACTGAAAAAGAGCTACTTGCGGTTGTCTTTGCTTTAGTTAAGTTTAGAGCCTATCTTATGGGTTCTAAGGTGATAGTCTACACTGACCATGCAACACTGAAGTACATGTTGGTTAAGAAGGAAGCCAAACCTCGGCTTATTTGTTGGATCTTGTTGTTACAAGTGTGACAACCCTCGCGAATGCGGAAATAAAACGTAACAAGCATGTGATTTATATAGCGGAAAATATGGTATTTTTAAAACCTTTTTACATGCTATTAGAAAAGTACGAGGAATGTCAATAATTACAAACCAAAGTATAAAATACTACAAGAGACGGAGTCTCTCAAAATCTTAACAAAAGACAAAGTTATTTAGCAACTAGCTAAGAAACGTCTAGGGGTGAATCATCCAGGTCAATTCCCGCTAGCTCACACCTGAACCCAAAATACCACAAGCAAAAAGCCATCCAATCAAGCAATCTGTTCATCCATGAAAAGCATGAAGGCCACAGTCAGTGGGGAGTAACTTCGGGTTCTCCCAGCCATATCACATTAAACGTACATAAACGGAAATACGAAAATAGAAGCATGCATATATAGATATACATGTGAAATACGAGAAGGATAAATAGGCAATTCAATATATAAAGATAAGAGCATATGAAATACAAATCCGTAACCATCATATTATAGAAAGACTCGGGGATGACACTCTTAGGCAACCATACACTCTCACTAAGGCTTGCATCTCACCGTTAGCGGCATAAGTTTGATAAGATTGAGACTCGACAAACAAACCATGCCAAGTCATCCAACGATCACAAATAATCAATCATATAATCATTCATTCAAACGTACAATATGTTGACGACCTCTCTCACGGTAAATGCCACGCACTAGCACCGTGTACATGCAAGTATGATTAAAAGGCATCCACGGGATACAACATTTCCCTGAACGCATACACGATTCAATTCATTTCGTATATGTAGACTAATTTCCTCCGGTAGAACGACGATATAAATATCCGGTCCTAGTCTAAATCTGGCCAGACTCCCGAAATCACATTTTCCGGTTCGACATGCGATAAACATTTCGCATCCAAGACTCGGTCAATCATAGACGCCGAGTACCCCAAATTCGGTCAACCTTCACGAAAGAGGCGGAAAAGAGCACAAGCCTCACAACAAGCGGTACGCTACATGCATATGACACCACCTCGCAAGTATACAACATTTGACGGCCGGGTCGATCAACGCAAAGCGTTCGCCTCCCAACAACGTCGTCATATGCCCACTAACACATGCAATTAAGCAGTAAGGATACACTCCCCGTTCCGACATTCCTGCCTTACGAACGTGGAGGTAGCCAAGGGAATGAGAGTACAAAGCACATAGGAAATTAGTGCTCAAACCGTAACATTTGTAAAACCGACTCAAAGTGGAACATATCTAAAACCGTCACAAAACATGCGATACAAACGAAGGGATTATTATATATTCGAAACATTAATATTCAAAGTCAAACCCGAAAGTCAACAAAAGTTAAAGTCAAACCCGAGAGTCAACAAAAGTCAAAGTCAAACCCGAGAGTCAACAAAAATCAAAGTAAAACCCGAGACCCGACACCCAAACCCGACAATTTGGAGTGGGCTACAAACAAATCATCAATGCAAGAAAACTAAGTCCAAAGGGTCAAGGAAGGTCAAGGCGGGAATAGAATTCAAAGGGTCGATTTTGGGAAAAACTGGCAGCAAGAAACGCTGCCAGCGCCAGGCAACGCTGCCAGCATCCTAACGACGCTGCCAGCGTCCATGGACGCTGCCAGCGTCCTGGTCTCTGGCACGCGTTCAATCTCCAACTTGTTACCAACATACAACAATCATCATTTATCATGACAAACCATCAATTCTCATATCACTTATCACTAAACACAACAACCATACATCAACACACACAATCCTATTTTTTTTTTTTTATTACCGCGTAACCTTAGTCTAAATATGATTTCTAACTTAGGGAAACACATTAATTATTACAACACGTAAATGATATCGAGTAACCCTTCACCGTTACCTTTTCGCGTCTTTAATCGATTTCTAAGCCTTCCTCCACTAGATAGTAACCTTTGTCGGGGTCTTGAAGGTCTTCACCTATAAAAAGACGACAAAAGATGAATATAATTCACCTTTGAGAAAGACGGATAAATTGAAAAGTGAGAAAGACGGTAATTTTATTACCAATACGGATAGAGGACGATGAGAAGGAAAGAATAAGACGAACTTTAATGAATTTGACCGAGAAATGAAGGCGTAGGATCGATATTAAGACTTGAGCAAATATGGAGGCTAGGGTTATGAAGTTTACTTGGTGTGGAAGAAGAAGTGTGAATGTGAGGGAGTTAGGGTTATGAGGGAGTATATGAAGGAGTAAGTGGAAAAGTTTATGGAAAAAGCCCATAACGTCTTAAGACGTAACTTACTCGGAATCTCGCGTAAAGTCTGAAAATGAACTCGAAAATTCTAAATTAGACACGAGAAATTAAATTCTAGACTAAAACTAAAATTCGCTGAAAAGTATCTGTATAATATTTTTACTATAAAAATAAGGTACATTTGCGGGTGTTACAATCACCCCACCTTTTAAAAAGTTTCGTACTCGAAACATGAGAGTAGAAAACAAAAGTATCAAGGACAAGAATCGGTTTTCAAAATTAACACAAAAACTCTTATAAGAGAAACATTTATGGATCGAGGTTCATCTCGAAAATGGTTTAAGGAAGTTTTTCATAAGTGCGAAACTTACTTACGGATCACAAGAGTGCCCGTCGCGAACGAGAACTCTAATTATCTAGATCAAATTAATGTCGAAATAGTGAAATCGAAATTCAAAACAACGTTAGTAAGTGTAGGACTAGCTATCAGACGTCTCCAATAACAAGTGCAAACATCCAACCAAACGCAAAATCTAAATATAAAAGCGAAAGAAATCTATTTTCTCCAAAAAGGAGGTACAAAATTCATCTTTAAAACTTCGGTGAAACCTTAGATTAGAAATACAATATGAAAATTTGGAAGTTTTCTCAAGGAAAAAATCAAAATAACACGACATTACACGTACATAGAGCGACTCGCACATTTCACACACAATTCAGGGTAACAAAATATATACAAAACACGCAAAAACGAAACAAATCAAACTCTTAGGGATAGGAAGATCAAGATAAAATCGGTACGAAGATCTACAAGAATTCGATAGTACTATTTCTACTAATACTCTAATCCTCAAGAGAATGCAATTACCCAATTTGCAACTCATCATTTTCAATCATTAGATTTCTACTGAAATCCTTCATAACCACGAGACCTCAAGTCATCAACCTAACCATTCAAACCTAATTAGCATCGACTAGGGTCCATAGATTGTAATCTGCATGAGAGGTCCTTTAACGTACTATAAAATCCTTAGATTCATCATACTCTATCTGAGACCACTAACCAAAGAAATCTCATCTTAGGGGACCATATCTACTAACAACCACAAAGTGAACGGTCCTTACCATAAAATCCTCTGATCCAATTTATTCCAAAACTCATTAACCAAAATTTATGATGGACTTCTCATCCTCAAAAGTTAAAACACAATACCTACAGAAAGGTCGGGCACAGATCCCAAATCACTAATATTTTGCCAAACACATGGCAATGCGACCATTAATCAAATTAGTTAGCTCAACTATAACTCGAGATGCAACTATCTTCACTTATGAAAATATTCCTCGAAGCCTCAAATATAAATAATCACATTAGCAAACTATGATGGTTACTAATCCTCAATATAAATGGGTTCACCATTCTAACTCTATAATCCATAACAACTGAGGACTCACTATCCAAAGCTTGCAACGAACATTTCTCAATCTCAAACTATGATTCCTTAAGAATAAAAGAGAATTACTAATTCCAAACCACAAATGGCCAATTACTTGGCAATCAGACAACCATTCAAATCATCTAGTTCATCTAAAACTCAAAATGAATAAATTTTCATTTATGACAATACTCCTCAAACTTTGGTTACCGGCTTAATTACCCTAAAGCAAAGTCTCTTTTAGAATCCACCAATTAGAGACATATAATTCCCAAATGATATCTCAAGCAACCGTTATGATACCCAACAACAACGAACTATCATCACGCTCAACTCGATTCCCAAAATAGCACTACAATAGCAAGCTCAATAAATGAAGCCATCAAGAGAGTACAATACCGCCAACAGATTCATCCTAAGGTTTAAATCCCAATCCTATTTATGGTCAAAATCAACACGAAGCTGACTAACAACCAAATCATCTCACCAGAGGAAAAACAATGACACCATGAATTTGGAAACGATAGGAGATTTTGAGGGAAACACGAACGCGATAAGATCGGACGAAAATTAGAGGAACGCTAGAGGCAGGGAGCCAAAAGCTAGATATTGGATAGATATAGCTATGAAGATAGCCAAGCAAAGGAAAAGATAAGAGAAAACATTTTCCTAGGAATCAGGTTTAGAAGGAACTTGCATGAAAGGAAATGGAAAGGGATAATGGCACGAGAAAAAGGTTTAAGGTTTAATCCACAAAATTCCCTTTTCAAACTCAGGGCGATAGCAAAGCAAATCATCTCAATAACAAAGGTCTCTTACAAGGGACCCTCGTACCACAAATTATCAAAGTAAGGTACACCTAGATTTAACAAATCGATTACAACCCAATTCATCCATCCTTTCATATAGCACGGAATCCCAATTGTGGAATTGCAACTCAAGTATAGTAACATTCTCTAAATTCCAAAATTTGACACACTCTCAAAGGTTTCAAAACCGAAGGACTAACAAGGAAATCTTCATACTAAACTCTTTTCAACTCCTATGGCCCACAAGGTAGAACACCAAACAGAACGTCATCATCAACATCTTAAGGCATCACCATCATAGCTCATCTAATCAGATTCCACTCATGTCCATAGTCCTTAAGTAACATGGTTTAATCTATCATGACGACTTACTATCTCAACCAAGTCTCCGATACCATGATCAAATGTCCTAATTTTAAATCCAATGATTATAACCAAGTATTTTTCCACCAAGCATATACCCAAAGGTACACACTAGAAAATCACAAGAAGTCACTTAACCTCAAAAGTATTTCGCACCTCAAGATATCATTCAAAGCTTCTCATTTACACCAATTAGACCTATCATAACCATGGTCTTCAAAACAATACTAAACTTTTAAGTCCAAAAGATTAAATTATTAATGAGTTAAGAAGTCCTAGCCAACTCATTCAACCTTACACCATCGAATATCATGAACTATTTACACACAAGTCATGACAAGCATTTATACACTAAAATCATCAAACATATCTTACCACACTTTCCTCAAGGATCCCAACTCTCACCACTAGGGGTGAACTTAGGTCTACACAATTTTTCTCAAATCCCAAATTCATTCTAATCAACACTAACATTCCACAAAGTCCAAAATTCTTCCGACCAAGGTTTATATACTACAAACAAACGGGTATGGTATCCACAAAAGGTCACGTGAGAAAGTTGAGGGTACAAATGGTAAGATGGAGGAAACTATCAAGCGTAATTTCCAAGAGGTAAAACAAGTTGGAAGAGAAAGAAGCACCTAGATAGAAAGAGGGGAAAAGGTACATTAAAGGCACAAGAGATCAACGATGAGGGAGAAGTACACTTCAAATAGGCTCGTCGATCTTCAATCTTCGGCCAAAGATTACTTCTTCTTGCCAACCTACGGTCCACCTCAAGATGGTTGATACAAACAAACATAACATCACTCAACATAATCAACAAACAAGTTAAAACCTAACAAACATCAGGTACACCAAAGACTACCAAATTAGGTCCTTAAGTCTACCCATCTCTCATTTATTATTTCAAGGCCAAGTAATTTAAGTTAGGGTTCACGTCTGTGCGTCGGGAGCGTTAAAGCTCTGATACCAACTGTGACAACCCTCGCGAATGCGGAAATAAAACATAACAAGCATGTGATTTATATAGCGGAAAATACGGTGTTTTTAAAACTTTTTTCATGCTAAGATAAAAATACGAGGAATGTCAAATAAATACAAACTAAAATCGAATATACTACAAAGAGACGAAGTCTCTCAAAATGTTATCAAATGTCAAAGTTGTTTAGAAACTAGCTAATAAACGTCTAGGGTGATTCGTCAAGATCAACGCCCGCTAGCTCACACCCGAACCCAAAATACAACAAGCAAAATCCATCCAAGCAAGCAACCTGTTTATCCATGAAAAACATGAACGCCACAGTCAGTGGGGAGTAACTCCGGATTCTCGCAGCCATATCACAAATAACATACTTAAACGGAAATACATAAATAGAAGCATACATATATAATTATACATGTGAATTACGAGAAGGATAAATAGGCATTTCAACATATAAAGTTATAGGCGTATGAAGTACAAAACGGTAATCATCGGTTTATAGACAAACTCGGGGAAGACACCCTTAGGCAACTATACACTCACTAGGGCTTACATCTCACCGTTAGTGGCACACACTTGATAAGATAGAACTCGACATATGAACTGTACGCATCAGATTATAAATAGACTCGGGAAGACACTCTTAGGCAACCATACACTCACTAGGGCTTACATCTCACCGTTAGCGGCATAAGTTTGATAAGATTGAGACTCGACAAACAAACCATGCCAAGTCATCCAAAGATCACAAATAATCAATCATATAACCATCCATTCAAACGTACAATACATTGACGACATCTCTCACGGTAAATGACACGCACTAGCACCGTGTACATGCAAGTATGATTAAAAGGCATCCACGGGATAAAACATTACCCTGGACGCATACACGATTCAATAGATTTCGTATATGTAGACTTAATTCCTCCTGATAGGACGACGATATAAATATCCGGTCCTAGTCTAAACCTGGCCAGACTCTCGGAATAAACCATTTTCCGATTCGACAAGCGATGACATTTCGCATCCAAGACTCGGTCAATCATAGACGCCGAGTACCCCAAATTCGGTCAGCCTTCACGAAAAGGCGGAAAAGAGCACAAGCCTCATAACAAGCGGTACGCTACATGCAATGACACCACCTCGCAAGTATAAAACATTTGACGGCCGGGTCGATCAACGCAAAGCGTTCGCCTCCCAAGAACGTCGTCATATGCCCACTAACACATGCAATTAAGCAGTAAGGATACACTCCTCATTCCGACATTCAGCCTTACGAACGAAGAGGTAGCCAAGGGAATGAGAGTACAAAGCACATAACAAATAGTGCTCAAACCGTAACATGTGTAAAACCGACTCAAAGTGGGACATCAAAACCATCACAAAACATGCGATACAAGCGACTGGAATATCATATATTCAAAACATTAATATTAAAAGTCATTACGTAAATTTATACGATAAACGGACCATGGGAAATATTATAAATGAAAACGTTAGTAAGACTTTCAAAAGAATAGACAGCGGGTGCCAGCCGGTCAAGGGGACCGGCTGGCGGCTACCCGGCTGGCACCAATATCAACTTGTAAAACAATTGAATATGCAGCGTGTCCCAGCCGGTCAAAGGGACCGGCTGCCGGCTACCCGGCTGGGACCAAAGTCATACGAGAATATGAAGTCAAACGGCATGTGTCTCAGCCGGTCGGCCGGCTGAGACGTAATGTATATTAAAATTTTACGTAACAACAATTCAACATCAGCCACTCCCCAGCCGGCCAGCTGACCGGCTGCCGGTCGGCCGGCTGGGGTTCATTATGCACGAAAATCCTTATTTCACTAAGGCTCAACATACAACAATCATCATCTAACATCACAAATCATCAATTCTCATTATCAATTATCAACTAACAACATCTATCATCAACAACACAATTCCTATGATTACTAATCCTATTCTAAATACGATTACTATCATAGAAAACACGTTAAAACATGTAAAGATATCGAGTAACCCTTCACCGTTACCTTTTTGCGTCTTCAATCCTCGTCGAGGTCCTCCTCTACTAGGTAGTAATCTTTGTCGGGGTCTTCAAGGTCACCACCTACGATTAGATAATAAAAGATGAATATAATTCACCTTTGAGAAAGACGGAAAAATTAAAAAGCGAGAAAGATGGTAATTTTATTACCAATTAAGATAGAGGACGATGAGAGGGAAAGATTAAGACGGAATTTAGCGAATTTGAGCAAGTAACGAAGGAGTGGTGTCGATTATGAGTTTGAGCAAGTATGGAGCTTAGGTTTTGGGTGGTTACTTGATGAGGAAGAAGGAGTGAGTTGTGAGGGAGTTTAGGGTTTGAGGGAGTATAAGGGAGTAAGTGGAAAAATTATGGGAAAAAGCCCATAAGCGTCTTAAGACGTACTTACTCGGAATCTCGCGTAAAGTCCGAAAACGAACTCGGATTTTCTAAAATAGACACGGGAAATTAAATTCTAGACTAAAACTAAAATTCGCTGAAAAGTATCCGTATAATATTTATACTATAAAAATAGGGTACATTTGCAGGTGTTACAATCACCCCACCTTTTAAAAAGTTTCGTCCTCGAAACTTGAGAGTAAAAAACAATAGTATCAAGGACAAGAATCGGTTTTCAAAATTAATACGAAAACTTTTACAAGGGCAACATTTACGAAACGAGATTCTTCTCGAAAACGGTTTAAAGAGATTTTTCATAAGTGCGAAACTTTATTTACGGATCTCAAGAGTGCCCGTCGCGAACGAGTACTCTAGTTATCCAAATCAAATTAATGTCGAAGTAGTGAAATCAAAATTCAAAACAAACGTTAGTAAGTGCAGGACTAGTCACCAGACGTCTCCAATAACAAGTCCAAACATCCAACCAAACGCAAAATCCAAGTATAAAAGCAAAAGAAATCTATTTTCTCCAAAAAGAGGGTACAAAATCCATCTTTAGACTCCTTTGAAAAGTTAAGTTAGAAACACAATATGGAAATTCGAAGGTTTTCTCAAAGATAAAATCAAAATAAGAAGACATTACACGTACATAAAGCGACTCGCACACCTCACACACAATTCAGGGTAAAAAAAATATATACAAAACACGCAAAAACGAAACAAATCGAACTCATAGTGCAGCAGGAGCTCACCCAAGGGGTCTTGATGATCAAACCACAAACAAGACAAGCCTGACCCCAAGGACCCCTCAGATGGAAGCTCGAGTTACAAGGTCCAAACAACAAGCTATGACAAGCCAAGATCAAGCCAGGCCAAACCACACCAGTGAGGAAGACAGTCCAGGGCTCAGCAACCCATGCCAAGCCCCAACACAACCCACATTACCCACACAAGACAGAAACAAAGCCATTCAGGCCCGGCAGACCAATTAACAAACCCTGCATCTAGGAGGTACACCAGGGCATCCTTACCACCCCCACCATGGCCTACCATCAAGCCAACCCACTAAGCTACAAGTTTGTCCAGGACAAACTCTTTTGAAGAGTAGCAAAAACTCATGAAACAGACACCCCAAGTTAGAGTCGAGTAAACAATTAAAACAGAGAAGGTACAAGTCAGATTGTGGCTTCCTTTTGCTTAAGTCAACTTGTCCTCGTCCAAGGCAGGTCCTATCTAAGTTCTAATAAGATTAGAGAGTCCCAAGGAGCAGCAACACATCCAGGCAAAGCAGCAAGGCAACAAGAACAACAGATTTCCATTTCAGGAAAACTCCAAAACTCCTTTATTTGCTTTTTGTTCAGTCTGTTTTTGTGTCTTGTGTCTGTTCTTTATAGTTGTTGAGCTCGTCCTATTGTGAGGCTCTTAATTAGTGTCAGTAGTAGTAGTTTGAATCCTAAGTTGGCCCTTGGATGATCTGTACATCCAATGGCTCACAAGATATCAGCCTCCCTATATAAGGAGGTCTTGTATGTTTATTTCAGGCAGACTTTTATGAATGAATTAACTTTGAGAAATCCCTCAAATCTATCAAACTTGTGCTAAGAGCTGTAGTTTGAAACAAGCTTGATACATCTTCAAGGTGTTTGATCAGTGCCTTGTCTTGTGAGTCAAGTTATATCTGTGCCTTGCTGTGGTTAACTTGCTTGCTGTTGAGTCTAGTCTAGGGTGTTTGTGCTTTGCTGTAACACTTGAAAACTGTCTCTAAACTAGTCTTTGAGTCCCTTCTCTTGTGCTATGATGTAGGGGAGCTTCTCTAAGTCATATCCTTTGAATTTCAGTTGATATAAGTCACTCTCTCTAAAACAGCCTCCATTTCTATTTGAGTTGTTGTCAGTTTAAGTGAACCTAGTCTAGCATCCATCAAAACTTGTAAACCTTAGTAGTTTACACTCCACTTAGGGATCGGAAGATCACGATGAAGTCGGCCGGAATATCTACAAGAATTCGACTTCACTAACTCTTCTAATAAAGTAGTCCTCAAGAGAATGTAATTTACCTCAATTACACTTTAACCATCCTAAATCGCCAAACTCCATAAACATTATTTACAACAATCACAATCAAAGCAACAAACATAATTATCTAAGATCCAACTAGCCTCATCCCAGATCTCACGACAAGGAAAAATCCACAATTCATTATCGATTATAATAATTGTTTAATACGCCATAACATCCTTAATTCGATCATTACTACGCTCGAAGCCTCAAATATAAATAGTCACATTAGCAAACTATGGTGGTTATTAATCCTCAAGATAAATGTGTTCACCATTCTAACTTTATAATCCATAACAACTGAGCACTTACTATCCAAAGCTTGCAACGAACATTCCTCAATCTCAAACTATGATTCCTTAAGAATAAAAGAGAATTACTAATTCCAAACCACAAATGACCAATCACTTGGCAATCAGACAACCATTCAAATCATCTAGTTTATCTAAAACTCAAAATGAATCGATTTTCATTTATGACAATACTCCTCAAACTTTGGCTAGAGGCTTAATTACCCTAAAGCAAAGTCTCTTTTAGAATCCACCAATTAGAGACATATAATTCCCAAATGATATCCCAAGCAACCGTTATGATACCCAACAACAACGAACTATCATCACGCTCAACTCGATTCGCAAAATAGCACTACAATAGCAAGCTCAATAAATGAAGCCATCAAGAGAGTACAATACCACCAACAGATTCATCCTAATGTTTAAATCCCAATCCTATTTATGGTCAAAATCAACACGAAGCTAGCTAAGAACCCAATCATCTCACCAGAGGAAAGACAATGACACCATGAAATTTGAAACGATATGAGATTTCGAGGGAAACACGAACGCGATAAGATCGGACGAAAATTAGAGGGACGCTAGAGGTAGGGAGCCAAAAGCTAGAAATTGGATATATATAGCTATGAAGATAGCCAAGCAAAGGAAAAGATAAGAGAAAACATTTTCCTAGGAATCAGGTTTAGTAGGAACTTGCATGAAAGGAAATGGAAAGGGATAATGGTACGAGTAAAGGTTTACAGTTTAATCCACAAAATTTCTCCTTTCAGACTCAGGGTGATAGCAAAGCAACTCATCCCGATAACAAAGGTCTCTTACATGGGACCATCGTACCACAAATCATCAAAGTAAGCTACACCTAGATTTAACATATCGATTACAACCCAATTCATCCACCCTTTCATATAACACGGATTCCCAATTGCAGAATTGCAACTCAAGCATAGTAACATTCTCTCAACTCCAAAATTTGACACATTCCCAAAGGTTTCAAAATCGAAGAACTAATAAGGAATTCTTCATACTAATCTCTTTTCAAATCCTATGGCCCACAAGGTAGAACACAGAACAAAACGTCATTATCAAAATCATAAGGCATCACCGTCATAGCCAATCTAATCGGATTCCACTTATGTCCATAATTCTTAAGTAACATGGTTTAATCTATCACGACGACTTACTACCTCAACCATGTCTCCGATACCATGATATAATTGTTGGAGTAGGTGTCCTCCACAATAGTGCGCCACATAATAAATCTTATTAAGGAATATAATTGTGATATTTATTGACTATATATATATGATTAGTCAGTTGATTAACGTAAATCAATAACGGTTGGCTGACTAGAGTTTGACATTATTGTCGTTTGACGGCGGTGATCAACTGATCCCTTTCGGTCACACCTAAAGGATGAAATCCAAATAGTAACTAATTATTTGTATACGATACAGTTAATTAGTACATTACATATATTCGATATGTGCGAGAGTTAATTGTTAGAAATTGAGTTAAGAACTCAAATTCGATTAAACTTATTTTTCAATTATGCGATAATTGACTAATAAATTTATATCTTATTTTAATACGATTAAATAAGATTTAACTTAGTAATTAATCGTTATTTTACTAAATTAGTTGAGGTTTTGAGATAGAGGTAATTAGTTAATTATATTTACAAGGAGTTGTAAAATAAATTAACTAAGCATTGTGGGACCCATTCTATATTGATATAATGGTAAAATATTACTTAAAATGTTAAGTACATATTATTTATTTAATTGAGTCATATAATTGTTATATGATCAAATTAACACTTAATTATACAAGATAATTAACCATATGATCAATAATTATTTGTGAGACAAATATCAAAAATCAATATGGATCAAACTAGGCCATAATGGCCGGTTATATTGTAGTTACAATGGTGATGATTGTTGTTCTTGTTTACACTCTTTAGTTACTAATTGAAAGTGACATAACAAGTAGAATATAATCATCACTTATACTACAACACTCCACTCTAATGCATGTGATCAAATTGAACAAAATAAGAGTCATTTTTGGACTAAATGGTCCGGCCATTTTGGCTATATAATGAACAAATGTTGTTCATTATTCTACTACTTCATTTTGTGCGATTTTACACTTCTCTCTAAAATCCTTACTCTCACTAAAAACTCTCATATACTAATATTTCCTAAGTATTACTAGTGTAGTAATATAGTCTAATATTAGTAGTATATCATCTATCTTATTATCGAGTTAATAATAAGGGTAGATTATTTGGTGTCATCTTGGTGCAACTTGAAGGAGGTCTTCTAGTTTGGAGATTTCATGTGTTCATCCATATTTATAGCTCAAGAACAACAAGAAGGAGTTCTTGTTGTGCCCATATAATTTCCATA